>JBBPCZ010000017.1:17183503-17194157 GCA_037974445.1 Brycinus macrolepidotus | reverse complement strand
GACTGGCCCACACAGAGCCCTGACCTCAACCCCATCCAACACCTTTAGGATGAACTGGAACGGAGATTGCGAGCCAGACCTTCTCGTCCAACATTAGTGCCTGACCTCACAAATGCTCTACAAAATGAAAGATGTTCTAGCTGCAAAGGGGGGACCAACTCCATATCGAAGTCTATGCCTTTGAATGCAGTGCCATTAAAGTCCCTTTTGGTGTAGTGGTTAGGCGTCACAGTACTTTTGTCCATATAATTTATGTATGCATCAGCTACAGCACTGGCTGTCAGGTGACGCATTTATCAAAGGGTGGGATATATTAGGCAGCAAGTGCACAGTCAGTTCTTGAAGTTGATGTTTTGAAAGTAGGAAGAATGGGAAAGCATAAGGATCTGCGCTACTTTGACTTGGGCCAAATCGTGATGGCTGGATGACTAGGTCAGAACCTCACCAAAATAACAGGCACGTTCCCGGTGTGCAGTGGTTAGTGCCTACCATAAGTGCTCCAAGGAAGTATGACTGGTGAACCAGGGACAGCACCCCAGGTTCATTGACGTGTGTTGGGAGTGGAGACTACTGTAGCACAAATTGCTGAAAAAATTAAGGCTGGCTGTGATAGACACAATGCGTTGCAGTGTGTGGGGTTGAGTAGCCGCTGACCGGTCAGACTACCGATACTGGACAATGTCCAGTGCTTTATATAACAATAAGAAACACGTGTCCAATATGTATTAAACATATATTAGTACCTATACAAGAAACATTTCAAGGCCTAAAGCTAAACCAGATGTGAACATAACCAAAAAAAAGTAGTATTTGCCCTTTCAAGTTTTAAGCTAATGAAACGTAGTGCCTTTTGGGGAAAAAAAAAACCCACTGCGCACCATTTTGGTCCTGTATTTTCCTCTGGTTTTCAAGATGCTGCTGTCCTGAAAATGTGCTACAGAAAATTCAGGACACATAACACTAATGCACCTCACACACCTGTTCCCCAATTCTTCCAAACTTGGCCGTGATGGATTGAGCACTCAGTAAGTAGCCCTCCATAGCCAGAGATGAGCACACACACATACACACAATCAGCTTCTTCTAACTCTGTTGCCATGGACAACAACTTGTCTCTGCAACTCCCTGAGCTCATATGCACGTCTGTGTCCCCTGAAGTTATTAATAGACTCCTGTACAGTCTAGAAGCTATAAATACAGTGCCTTTAAATAAACACTGCAACAGTGTGTGTTTGCCTTTACTGGCTGAGAGCAATGGAAAGACTTCTGAATAGTCAGGGAAGTGCAATATTGTACATGATTAACTCTGGAACTGAACCACTTGGGTCTTTGTTATAGAGAAATATGTAGCGCAGCACTATAGTTCTAAGCAAATCTCTCACCACCCCTCAAACCCTCTTTCCCCTCACTATCCACCTTTATGAAACATCTTAAAGCTGAAATAAGGCAGGAAGTCTGTGAACAGTGTATTTAAGTGGAATACACTATGTTTGTCCTTCAGTAAAAGAAGCTCATTTAATAAGCCTGAGGGGAAGATAAGACTCCGGGGGGAAGGATGCAGTCGCAGGGGACTGCTTCCAGTCTCGGGGACAAGCTGACCTTCTTTTGATTGGATACACTCCAGTTCCTCTGAAATGAACAAACTTCTTGATGCATTCTGAAATGAGCAGTCATAAACTGCACAAACAGGCTAGCCTTGAAGATTAAGGAAATGTCTTTGCTTAGTAATTACTGCAGTGTGTGTAACTTTCATGGTTGACCCCATGGTCCTGTTTTTTGACAGGAAATCCTGATATTTCGGGCTCACGGAATTAGGCTCCGGGCAACAATAATGGCTGATGCCTGAAGTCATCAGCATCAGCAAAGATCATGCCAATGGTGTGCTCACAATTAGTGACTTGTTTTTATAATGTATTGAGCAGGTGCATCTGATGTGAAGAAAACCTTAAATATCAAAAGATTTCACTAGGACTGTCGTGAATTGGTTTGGTCAAGCGTTTGTAATTTGTGTATCAGTTTTTTAGGGGCTACTACTGTTACAGAAGTCACTTTTGTGTGCATTTCTGAGAAAGAGTAAACGTGCACCAGCAGGATCTCACTAATGCACATTTGTTTGTAGTTACAAATCACAAAAAAGTACATAATAAGCCACTTAGATGTCTGTTGCAAGCTTCAGATGTCTGTCTTAAGTACAGTTGGCCTAAGTGGTATGAAATCCAGTGTGGAAAGTACACCATGGCTAACATTTAAAATTCCCATAGAAGCACTACAAGACATTAGCATTATTGTGATAGTGGTAGTCAAGCTGCAAGGTGAATTAAATACCACTGTATAAAAACATGAATGGCTATGAGAAATTCATTAAGTGACATTTGCATTTGTGCTGTTTATGTGAATTTAAAAAAATGTGACATTTTTATTGGATAGTTTATGGTTGAAAACTAACAGTGGTATTGGTCAGTAAAGTGATGTATAACTAAAAGTACTGAAATCTGTTCAGTTTTTCACTCTTTAAAATTGCTATCTTTGTCAGTCACAATTTTTGTACATCAGTCTAACCCTATTTCAAATGCTTTGTTTCCTTGCTCATCAGGTAGTCAGGTGTGCTAAGCCCATTTTGGCTCAGTCCAAATGACAAAGAAACGATTTTTCAAACGATCGTCGTAACATCACAGACACTGTTTGGATCCACATCTCTTGTTTGTTTAGAGTGATGATTTCCACGTGGATGGGTGGAGAGGAAAAGTGACTTTGTGTTCTTCCTTTCCTCTTTCTTTTTGTTTTCTTCTTCTTTGCAGTCAAACACAAGCAGTCCTCAGTCTCAGAGACCTGCTGACCTTTCTGATGACGAGGTCGGTGAACTCTTTCAGAGGCTGGCTGAGGTTCAGCAGGAAAAGTGGCTGCTAGAGGAGAAAGTATGACTTTTCACTCTTTGACAGTAGTATTGATTTGCTGTCCATTATAAGGGGAAAAAATGGGATTTTGGTAACCTTTTGGTGGAATGACAAAGGTGAAGGTTTAATTATGGATACGTCAATAGAAGGTTCTGTTAACTGGTGAACTACTGTGCTGACTTGCATAACAAAGGATTTAGTGTATATATTTGTAGCAGAGCAATAAATGAAATATTAAATAATATGTGAAATAATTGTATTCGTATTTGTTTGTATTTAAAAATTGAACTACTGGTGCTTCTTTGTCTGTTTGTACCTGTGATATACACTGACAGGCTTCTTCAGGTACACTTACCTTGTGTCAGCACTCACTGTCTATTTTATCAGCTCCACTTACAGTGATGGTCTGCTTTGTAGTTTACAATTACAGACTGTAGTCCATCTGATTCTCTGCATTATTTGTTAGCCCCCCTTTACCTCGTTCATCAGTTGTCAGGGCCGTCCGCAGGACCACCAGTGAGCAGGTGTTAATCAGATGGTGGATCATTTTCAGCACACCTGTAACACCAGTAGTAGTGAAATGTTAGCGTGTGTGTGTGTGTGTGTGTGTGTGTGTGTGTGTGTGTGAGCACATGCTGCACAGAGTGGATGCCACACAGCGGTGCTGGTGGAGTTTTTAAACACTTAGCCCAATTACAGTTCACTCTTCACCTTGCAGATCTGATGCTGCGCAGGTTGTGTTAGTAATCCTCTAGTCCTTCATCAGTGGTCAGTTCATCAGCTCAGCTGTGACACTGCAGTGTTTAAAAACACAGACACAGGCACACACTCACTCTAACATTGCCGCTGCCACGTTACTGTCACTGGTGTGCTTGAGATTGATCCTCCACTCAAATTAAATTCACTGGTAGTCCCGTGGGGATCCTGACCATTACTAAACGGGGTAAAAGGGGCTAATCAATGATGCAAAGAATCAGACAGACTACAGTATATAATTGTAAACTACAGAGTGCACGTCAGTGGGACTGATACAATGGAAAATGAGTGTAGATACAAGGTAGGTAAATGTTATGAAGTCATGGTGTTTATCATTTATCATATATCATGAACATGTCTAGGTGTTGGTATATTTTGCCATATTCCTCACCACTTCTGCTGCCCATAAACTTGCAGCTTTAGCCTTGAATAATATTCATGTATTGATGGCATAAGTACATAAGTTTAGTGACTATTTCGGTGTATATGATTGGAATGTCAATACAGTGAAGTAGGCTGTATTTTTGTACTTGCTTTAAAAACAGCTAATCTGTTTCGGTCCTACTCAGTATTCAGCATTTTCTGTTTTGTTTTTTTTCTTTCAGTTTTTTTCTTTGAATAAACAGACAGGGATATGTTTAGAATCATTTCAAGCAGAATAGCCCTAAGCTGAGCCAAAATAAAATCTAGACCCTGTTAGCGCTAAGGTCCACGTCCGGTTACATTAGATTAATGAACGTGCATTGTACAGTGAGGGGCTGGCATAGCGTCATGTACTGTATGTTTGTGTTTGTTTCGAGGTGAAACATTTGGAGGTCAGCTGCTCTTCAATGGCAGAAGACATATGCAAGAAGAGTGCCATAATAGAGACGTACGTCATGGACAGCAGGAGAGGTAAGAGGCTCGCTGTCCCTCTGTTTGTGTTTTTGGCCTCAGGCTTATTGGCTTTGTCCTGAGCTGTATCACGGCATTGTTGGCTGTTGTGGTCAGCTGATAGTCGTGCCTCAGCTCATTTTTTCATTATTCATTATTTGGAGAAAGTCTTGACGGCTATGGGAGCATGAAATGAAAGGCTGTTGCCATGATGCCTCCTTCTGTATGCAACGTCTGCATGAGCTTACCTTCGGTGTTATAATCAGGTATTCCTTGAATGTTCTGTAGTGTTCTCTGCTTTTTTGAGACTGTTCTGTTACAAATTTAGGTAAGCCAAGCCTTTCATGCATTTTGCTTGGAGCACTAAATATTTTAAAGAAACTTGGATTGGCACCACCTTCTCAAAAGTTCTATGCTTCAGGTGGTAAATCTCAAGATAACAAAAGGAAGTATTTTTTTTGTCCATGTAATTAACTGACATAAATAGTTCTGTTATTACATTTTGAACTCAACTTGCTGTTTTACTTGTATAATCTCCCTCTAAATGTTTTACCGTGACTATTTATAACGGCTCTATTTTTGGTATGCCCCTGCACTGCTCTTGGATACATTTTGAAGCAGTGCTTTGCGAAGAAAAGGAGGGGGTGAAGAATCTAATAAGTCTGTGATCTGAGCTACAGGCCGTCCTCCAGGCTTTATGGTTTCTTTTTAATAAAGGCTGTGCGACTGTGGAGGGCTGTGGTTTTTAAAGATCCTCCCATAGCATCTCCACTGCTCTTCCCTTTAGTTAGATTAGCATCAGAACAGTCCTCCACGTGTGTTATCTGTCCGCTTCACTGGCTTCTCTCGCAGGCCAAATGAACATTACTGTAATGAAAATCGACTTTGAGGGCGAATGGTGCCCTCTTCTTCTTTCTGCTGTTTTTTTTTGTCACTTCTGCTCTGATTAGAAAACCATTCAGGGACATCATATGGACGTGTGTGCTCTGATTAGGTGCTGGTGACTGAATGTACAAAATCCGCTCCTGATTGAAATTTGCCAATACTAACTGGCATACAGAGTGAAAACTTTATTTCGATGGAAGTGTAGTTTAATGGCTTGACAGAAGCAGTATTTGGTTGATTGATTGATTGATACATAGGTAGACATAGATTGTTTGCTTTATATACAAATAATACAATTTTCCTACAGTGAATTGACATTTTTATTGTAAATACAGCATCTATTTTAAGGTCAGGAACATCTAAAGAACGAAGCAATCTCTATGTAAATGAAGTAAATGTAAATGACTGGTGGTGATGAATGAGGATCATATCGTTACGTTTTAAAATTGTTTTAGAAATGCATGTCTCTGGTTTCTCAATGTTACCGGGCCCTGAGGGTGTTTTTTCTATGCGTTTACCAATCACAGAGAGTAAAATTTCTAGTAAAAGATCTTGAAAACCCCCTTGACCCAAAAAGACTCATTTTTGGATCTGGAACTGGTCAGAGTGCATCATAATTCAGTCGGATTTGCTTGTGTGCATAAAGTCACTTGAGCTCAATAATATTGCCTGGGTTCATCTCATGAAATTCTGGAATGAGTTATAGAGACTGCACTGCGGGCAAAGTATAAATTGTAAAAAGCAGTGGAGCTTCATGGGAATTCACTGTTGAAGTTAAGACGAGAACTCCAGAGGTTCCTCAGAATTCACCTCTAGAGCTCTGGGTTAGCTTTAAAAGCATGTATGCAAAAATCATAATCACAATTGTTTTCATCACTGTTGACTTTGGATACCTTGTGCATTTATTGCATCATGCATCGCACGTAACTTGCACTTCCACAGCCTTCTGAATAAATAAAAATAAGGTCTGTCTGACGTTGATATAACAGTAGTGTATAGTCTCTACAGGGTGTGTTTTGTTAATTGACCAGATGCTCTATACCGTTGTTGTATTTTCTCTGTAGTGATGGGTAGTTTGGATCTTTTTACTGACTGGGATCTCTGAGTAGAATGAATGATTCTTTGTTCGAAGACTGTGTCTAGCTGAGTCACAAGTATTGATGACTGGGTGTGGCTGATTCACCATCCTTTGATCCGTCCTCTGCAAAGTGTCATAAATAACCAGAATCGTCCTAAAGGCGATTTTGTTGACTGCTTATTTTTCCTTGATTTTTGTGTTTCTTCTGTAACAGGCTACTTTGTGACTTTGTTTTAACAGGTAAAAATACATTCACCCTCAGGATTATGTTGCATCTATATTTTATGTACAGTGCCTGTTAACAGGAGAACACTTGCATTTCTTGACGTGGATGAATGGTATGGATGAATTTTGTGAAAAATGCATTGCTCAGAAATTTCTAATTGTGTCCCAAGGAAGGAATTTGTGTGGTTGAAATAATTGCTTTGTCAAACGTTCTTACAAACCTTGGTCAATGCTCATTTTCCACAGTGATTGGATCTCCTTTCACTTTGCCTGTCAGTGTTTTTCTCTCCATTAAACACTTGTGCAGAGATGCTCCTTTGATGAGGAAAAGTTGTTTGTCTCTACTTCATGTGCCTTATAAAGACCTTGAGCAGGTGTTGTTGAGATTATGGTCATCATTTCAAGCAAGTGCCCCCACCTCCATTAAAAGAAAATAGGTTACTTTTCTGTGTCCCCAGTAGAGAGGGAAGATGATGTTGCTTCTTCTTGACTCCCCTATGTGCTTTCCTCCTGTTTTTAATTTCATGACTGACTGATTTAACATTTAATGCCAGACTAGATTCTATTAAGGCCAGTGTCTTCTAATTGTAAATATTGTGCTATAAAAGTTGAACGTCTCTGAACCTTCAGGGTAGTGGGCTTGCTTTCACAAATGCCCTGTTCAGATTTTTTCGCCCACCCTGCGCACATTTTTTTAATTCAGCATATTTCAGGAAATCTCTCATTTCCAGTTGTCTCTGGTATTGTATCATTAATCCTAATAGTCACAGTAATGGGAGGAATGAGGAACTAAAGTTTATTTATTTCTTTATTTCTGTCTTTTTATGTCAGTGTATGCCCAGAATGTTGTATTCTGTCTCTTCTTTTTGTTTACTGTTGATCATCTTGTTCTAGAATTTAATATCTAAAATTTGATCTTATTTCAAGTGAGTGATCATGATGATAAATACCATTTTACATTACCATGTGTTTTTTTTTTTTTGTTAACAAATGTGAACTTGCAGAAAAACTACTAGGTAGGCACAGGGTTGTGGCCAATTCAGTATTGTGTCTGTCTCTGCTGATGTGTCTGTTTAAAAACATAGTTTTACAACTGAAGTAATATATGTATATGTATATATATATATATATATATATATATGTGTGTGTGTGTGTGTGTGCGTGTATGTGTATGTGTGTGTGTGTGTGTGTGTATATATGTATATGTGTGTGTATATATATATTAGGGCATTAATGACAGATTTTTTCAGGTCGACGTCGTTTGATGACGTCATCACACAAATGCAGCGGAGGAACCCAGGTGTCTAACAGTGAGCAACTTTTATTAAAGTTCTCTGTAACATTAACAGTCAACATGACAATTAAACTAAACAAAACAAAGACTAATACCTTGAATTTTCTGGTAAATTTAAGTGCACAACAGAAAGTGGGAACAGCTTAAGCAGCGGCAGCCACTCAGCTCCTCTGGACTGGACGACCCCCTACAGTGCTAGCATCACTCATGTTAGCTAGTGGATGCTGTACATAACGCTGTACTTTTATCGTACTTTAACACCGACTTGCAGATTGTGCAGGTCACCGTGCTGTTTGTGTGGTCTAGATTGAAATATCTCTATACACATGATGTGTGTCTGTCACCTACTGCCTCTGCTGCCGTGTCTCTCGTCTTGTTGTGGTCTTGTGTTTAGATTCCCGCCACGCGCCAACATTACCGCCCCTTTTATGAAGTGACTATAATAATTAGTTAAGTCAAGGAACGCGTGTCAGCGTGAGCCAATCAGAGGCAGAGATTGCACTGTGTACACAAGTGCGCACACAGAGAGAGGAAAAAAAAACACACGACTTGTCGACTTCCCTCAGGGGTCGTTGACTTGTGCCTCTGACGTCGACGCGTCGGCATTTCTGTTAATACCCTAATGTGTGTGTGTGTGTGTGTGTGTGTGTGTGTGTGTGTGTGTGTGTGTGTGTGTGTGTGTGTGTGTTTGTTTGTGTACGTACATATATGTATATATATGTGTGTGTGTTTGAGTGTGTAGCCTGCAGTATGTATCATTAAATCATGAAATCTATCGTCCTCATCACCAGATAATAGACATTTATTGTTTGCTTGTTTGTTTTTGTTTTTTATTGCACTTATTCTTTGCACTTTGGCTTTGCTGTTTGTGAGTTAAAAAAAATACTTTGTTATTATAAATAGATTTTAAAATATTTTTTATCATTTCTTTTATATTTAAAAAAGTAAAAAAAAAAAAAAACAGGCTACAGCTGTGTCAATGTGCTTGCAGAGTCTTTTAGCTTCTGTTTTGCGGACTAAGTGGTTTTCAAGTGGTCTCCAACCTGCAGTGAACAATGATGGCTCTTGTCTTCTCGTCCCTTGGAGAGACTGTAAATACTTTCAAACTGCTGACATTTTCCACTGTTTAGCTGCTGCTGCTTGAACTGTTTGAGCATGTCTGTGCTGGCCGGTGCACGAGGGTGAAGGGAACAAGCAGCGCTTTTTTTTTCCTTCAATTTTCTTATTTTCATTATCATCAAAAATATTTGTAAAGTCTTCTCTTGCTGCACAAAACCAAAAGTTCAATTTTTTGTGGCCAAAATGGCCATTTTAAATGGCCAAAATGTTGGTGCATCCCTAGTATAAAGTTATAGTTACTTGCTCTCAATCTACAAATTATCAGTTTTTACCTGATCAAAAGAGATTTCTGAGGTAAAGAGGATTAAAGAGACTTTAGAAAACAAGCTGTTGAAGGCCTTAAGACCAGAAAGTATTACCAAGGATTTCTAAAGATTTGGGACTTCAACAGTCAAAAGTCAGGTAAAAGCAGAACAGGGCAGAAGGTGGTTTGAAGTGTTTTTTTTAAAGGCTTGAAAACCTTAATCATCTAGACTTAGTTATTCAAAATGCATGTATAGCTGAATAAAACCAGCCCATTTGCTTGTTACCACATCATCATTCATTTTTAGGTTGAACTGCCAAACTGTTTTATTTACAGTGTAGGTAAATTACAAATGAAATAAAACAGACACCCTCCGTTGTTGTCTCTCTGTAGGACACAGCGTCCAACAAAAATTAGTATAAGGGCAAGGTAACCCATAAATAGGTGACCTTTGAAGAACACTAGGGTGTCGACAATGGATCTGCAGGCATCTCTTGCCTTGATAGCATCTGTGACAACAGGAAAGCACTGAACAAGAGTGATGTTCATTTAAAATAAAAAATAAAAAATAAGAATAAAAAAGTTTCTCAAGTATTCACACCCTTTCAAGTCATTTTAATACAGTGTATAAGTACTCTTATTAATAGAAGTTTTGAATTGAGAATATTAAGCAAAAATATGTTGTATTATCACAAAACAGTACTTAAAATATTTAAAGTGAAAATACAGAAAAATGCCCCCTACGACTGTTATTGTAAAAGCAGGATTTTAGTCTTGTAGTTGGTTAATGGGAACCTCTTTTGAACTATTTTGTATCCAACTGCAACTAAATTATTTTCCTTATGAAGTAACAGGGCACCTGGTAGCCTGGTGGTTAGGGAGTTGCCCCTGTGGTCGGAAGGCCGGGGGTTCGTATCCCAGGACTGCCAGTGGCACCACTGAGGTACCCTTGGGCACACACTGCTCCCCGTGGCTGCCCACCGCTTCACTTGGTGAATGGGTTAAATACAGAGAAAGAATTTCACATTGTGCTGTGGTGTGTTCACGCATTACTATAAGAGCCACTTTACTAATCTGGTTTATTTTCTTGTTTTATTATTTTTTTATTTTAATTCTTTTGTAGTTTGATTGTTTTGTTAATAAAATTTATGAAAATACTGACAGATGCTGTAGGTACGTGACCGAATGATCCTGTCTGTACTCTGCACCTTTAACTAACACACACACACACACACACACACACACACACACACACACACACACACACACACACACACACACACACA
>JBBPCZ010000017.1:17147752-17178774 GCA_037974445.1 Brycinus macrolepidotus | reverse complement strand
GTGTGTGTGTGTGTGTGTGTGTGTGTGTGTGTGTGTGTGTGTGTGTGTGTGTGTGTGTGTGTGTGTGTGCGCGCGCGGGTGCGTGTGTGTGTGTGTGTTTGTGTGTGTGTGTTTGTTTGTGTATGTTTTTTGTTTGTTTTTTTCAATAAATGTTTACTTTGCTTTCAGTAAAGCTGGAATACTTGCGCCAAAAGTGAGGATTCTCTTGCTTCTCCTATAGGCTTGACTTTTGAGTCAAATTGTGGCAAACTGTGATGCCCTGCTTTGTAAAATACCTTCTCCAGACTTAAAGCAGGGGCAGTCTTTCCGTTTGAAACTTTACAGCTTTCCTACTTCTGTCAAATTCTTGCTTCGTCCTTAGGAAACCTCTGCGGTTCTCCGGCCAGCTCTGTGGCTGGGGATCCCCTGAGCTGGGAACTTGATGACATCAGTGTCCCCCCCCCCTCATCTGATGCCTCTGAGTAGCCCAGCTTCTTCGTTTAACGTTCTGCCGCTGGCTTGTGGCAGGGCACTAAGCGGAAGAGTGATTCTGGCGCTGGTCCACGCCTCTGAAACCCATCCCCGCAGCATTTTCCACCCATTAGAGGAGGGAGTCCTCTCTGTAAATCTGCTTTGTGGATTCATCAAAGCTTTTCAATAGGGCTCTGTCTCCACGCTGCAAGCAAATTAGAATTAATGTTGCTGATCAATATGTACGAATTACTAGTTACAGGCAGGTGTGGCATTTTCCCATCGATGCCGTCATTAGTGCTGACGTTGACGTGTAGCAGTTGTTGCTCTGTTTGAGGATCTCTCTGGCCTTATGGCCCAGAATTTAATATATTCCTTTCAGATGCTGCTTGATTGCTCGCGGATTGAATACACTGTCCTGAAAAAAGAAAAGCATACACACATACACAGCTGTGCTAGTATGTTGGTAATACATTTAGCTAATAAACCTGGCAAGAACACAGGCTAGAGCTATCACATTTTTCATCAGAGGATTATTTGTGATATAGCACTTGTCCCATTATAAATTCCGCTGCTTGTTATAGTTGAATTATTTTATGTTAAATTATGTTAATTTGTTAAATTAAACACTTTGTCTTCCTGCTAGTACAGGAGCACAGATGTATTACACAAAATTGCATTTGTCCTTGCCAGGTCACGTACATGTTACTTATGGTATCTACCATCTGAGAATGTGAAGTTGTATTTCCCATTTAGTAAAGACATTCAAGTCTACTGCATGTTAGGATTTGCTGTGTCACATCAAGCAAGAGCCCCACTCCCTATTTGAATAGCCACAGCCACTGAAACAGGCTTGATACCTATCACAGTAACCATAATCAAAAATGATTACAATAACTTATATTTTAACAGTTTATTCCATTTTTTATTCCAGTTTATTCCATTGTTTATTCCAAGGACTAAAGCAGGAGATTTTAAGAGACAAGCGATGTTTACACAAAAGGAAATAGTAAAATAGTTCCCTTGTGAAGCATGTTTGTCATTCAGATTAGGAATTTTATGTTTAGCATTCAGCTCACAAAATAATCTCCTAGCCATTTCAAGAATGTAAATGTTAATAGATTATTATGTTAATTGAGTTATCATGACAGCCCTAATGATAATCTGTGTTTAATCTAGATTTTAGCTTGGTGCCAAAATAACATTGACACAGTGTTTCTACATTAAACATTGGTTTATAAAGATATTCTCCCCCATCTTCACTGAGACACTCGATGAAAGAAGCAGTCGTTATCATACCAAATCTACACCCAGAAAATGACCTTTTCTGTTCAGAGACGTCATTGTTTTGAATTGTGGTGTTATTTTTTGATAGTCTTCACAGTTGTCCTGAAAAGACCTCAGGGAGACATTAAAATAAAAAGTAAAAAAAATGTTTCCTTCAATGCAGTTTTTGACTAATGAAGAAAAAAAGAAAGAAATGTTTTTTTTTTTCTTGACCTCAACATTTGTGAGCGACATTGAGCTTGCTTTTTAATCTCTCTTCATGGCTGTGCAGTGCATATAAAGCATGTGGACGCGGGAAGTCCTTGACGGCATATTTTACATATAACCTCTACACGTAACACTACAAATGGCCTCAAGCACCTTTGCATTCACATCCACTCGCCTCAGAGTCATTTGGCACCTTCCTTGCTGCTCACTTTTTTCCCGTCTTCTTTTGAAAGCCTCAGAGAGCTGGCAAGCCCAACCCCCTGCTACCATTGTGACAGAGAGCAAAGAGGTGGCGGGCTTCTCATGCTGTTTACTGTCACCCTTCTCGGGTGAGCGAAATGTCAGGCGTTGCCTCCAACGCTGAAAGCAACGCACTCAAAGGTTGAGCGCACCTCTGGGCTGGGGTTAATGTCTCCATTAACAATGACTTGTTACTTACTACATAATATTCCCCTGCTGTGAGCTCTTAGTGCAGAGAGACTTGCAGTACCTCCTTAAGCTGCAGTGCTAATCTGATACAGATCTTTGTAAAGTTTGAAATCGCTTGTGTCCAATCTGTATGCTGTTCTCGCCACTTCCTTAGAATCACATGGGCATGAGATTGCAAACGCTTATCTTGATGCATTTCCGAGTAACGATGCATTTCTGGCTTTTAAGTGCTATGTGGCACGCCGTGAAAGCAGATACATTCTGTAAGCGATTCATCCTCATTACATGAGGTCCAGCTTGATTTACGGAATATGACAAGTCTCCTGATTTGTAGAACTGACATTTACTTAGGAGGTTATAGAGATGATATGTGGAGCCAACAGTAAAGGATATGATGAGATATTTGTTGTGTAATGGCTAAATATGACAAAATAATAAAATCACAGATAATCACATTTTTTGTGCAGTTAATCATAATTGCATTTGTTATGCTTGCCCCAATCTGAGCCCCCCAAAAAAAGTTTTGTTTTTTTTTTAAATACAGTGCATTTTCTGATTTCCATAAATTTATTGCAGTTTCCAATTTTTGTCACTGACATCCATTGAGTGGCTGTGTGTTCTATTAGGACTGGACGATCGTATCAGCCAAGATTGGAATTGCCATATTTTTGTTAAAAACACAATTGGCCAATTTATCATTTTATTCTAAGCATTTTCCAAAATAAACTATGTAAATCTAATGCTGCAGTGCTATTTGAATGCTGCTATACCCGTATTAATAAGTCACAGTATAGTAATACATGGCTTGGGCTTAATAACCCATTGCCTCTTAGTCTTGAGATTACATTATTTGATTCATTAGCCATTTTGGCTGTATAGAAATCAGAACTTGCTACTTTTTATGACATCATATACATAGTATACATCAGCTATAACATGAAAACTACCGCCTGATGAGGTGAATAACATTGATTGTCTTGTTACCCCATGTCACGGGATATGTTAGGCAGCAAGTGAACAGTCAGTTCTTGAAGTTGATGTGTTGGAAGCAGGAAAATGGCAAAGCGTAAGGATCTGAGCAACTCCAGAACCACAGGGTCTTGTGGGGTGTTCCTGATACACAGTGGTTAGTACCTACCAAAAGTGGTTTAAGGAAGGACCACTGGTGAATGAATGGCCGGTTGTGTGTGCATTGTTTACCTGGGGAAGAGATGTCACCAGGATAGACTGTGGGAAGAAGGCAAGCTGCAGAAAGCAGTGTGATGCTCTGGGCAATGTACTGCTGGGAAACCTTGTCCACTGGGATTTATGTGGTTCTTACTTTGAAATGAACAACCTACCTAAACATTGTTGTACACCAGGTACATCTCTGAATTGTAAAAGTATTCCGGAATGTCAGTGGCCTCTTTCAGCTGGATTGTGAGCCCTGCCACACTGCAAAAATTGTTCAGGAATGGTTGGAGAATCATAATAAAAAAATCAAGGTGTTGATTCCAAATTTTCCAGATTTCAGTCTGATACGTTTTCAGACGTGGTTGTGGTTTCCTGACATGTCAGAGCTGTTTTGGCGGCATGAGGAAGATCTATACAATATTAGACAGGTGGTTTTCATGTTATGACTGGGTCGGTTTTCATGTTATGGCTGGTACAGTCGGCGGTACCAGCTAGTCTGTGATTGTAGTTTCTTGTTCATACAGCTTGCGTATTCTTGTTACAGTGGAGGCTCTTGAGGGGAACTGTGTCTTACCACTCTGCTATTGTTTTTTTTTCTTCCCCTGCTCATTGATTTATCTGTAGTTATCCATAGAGCACTTTCTGGGGAAGTCTGCCAAATTACTGTTATTATAATTTCACTCTGGCAGTGGCAGGAAATAACTTTTATCACAAGAGACATCAGTGAAACATGCCATATGACTTGCATATTTGAACAAGAAGGCTGCAAGCAGCTAGGCCACACCCTGCACTACTACAGATGGTTAAAAGGGTCAAACTAAGAAGATGATTTAACAGCGTTTAAAAAGTTGTTGCCTTTATAGTTAAATGTGGTTACATATGTAACATATGGTAATTAATGCGTTAACACCACTAATGTTGTCAGTGTATTAAGACATTATTTTCTTTACTATTTGCTTATTAAGAAGGATTATTGCGTTGCCAAATTTTAAACAGTGGGATGTTTGGTTTACCATTATTACCTTATGCAGCTTAGTGCAAAGAACAGCTGTACATTGTCTCCCCATCTTGCCTCAAGTGGATTGTGGACAAGTTGTGTAGTAAATGTGTTTTGCCATGTTGTAAATGTGTGTCCCACCTGGAGTGGAAGAAAATTACAATGGTTAAAATGTAGCTTATAAAATCAAAATTAAGCCTGTTACCATTTTGTCAGGGCTCAGAAACTAAACTATAACTCTGGATACACTTTTACTCTTGCTTCTGTTTAAGCAACAGGTTGGTAAAGGAAGTTATTTGCTTTGCTATTATGAAAATGCAGCTTTCAGTCTTAACTTTGACTTTAGACAATCCACATTTTGACTCTTGAATTTGGAGTCAGTTTATTACACATTTAGAATAATAACAAATGCCTGTATGACAATGACTTGCCCAGCATCACAGTGTTGCAGTCCCAGTGTTGCGAGCTGACCTTGAATTTCTCCAGTCACCCAGATAGCGTGATATTCGAGAGAGACGCAGCCCGATCGAACTGATAGCATTTGCCCTTGACACGCTTGGCAAGCACTCTCCAGCTCACTCTCCAGCACCTTCTTCAGTAAAACTGCACCAGAGCATTTCTGGGTTCACCTAAAGCTCTGCTGTTCGTGTGCTCTCCCATTGTTAAAGAGGTGTCCTTACTGTATGGTTTAGCTCATTAACAGAGGAGCCGTCCACTGCACGTCATCACCTCCTCACCCGCCTTTCACTTTTTAACAGCCACTTTGTCCATTTACAGCCCTAAACCCAGGCATGGCCTCTGCACTGCTGCCCGCCTCAGCAGACTGTCAGGCAGAGAATTCAGCCAGCAAGCCTCCTCACGCTGCCCTTTCATTTCAGTCTGTTCCCTCAAGTCCACGTTTTCTTCCGTCTCACTGTCTCTGTTTTTCTGCCCTTTCTTTCTTTTTCTCTGTTTTTCTTTTTGTTTCTCTTTCGATCTTTTTCTTTTTTCTTTCTTTTCTTTCTTTCTTTTCTTTTTTTTTCTTTCTTTCTTTTCTTTTTTCTTTTTTTCTTTCTTTGATGTCCTTTTTCACTCTTTCTTGCTTTTCCTGTCCTGTCTTTCTTTTTCTTTTTCTTTCTTTCTTTCTTTCTTTCCTATTTCACTCTAACTTGCTTTCTTCTTATTTTTGGCCTTTCTTTATTCTTTCTGTCTGTCCCATTGTTTCCCATTGCGTTACCTTCTTTCTTTCTTTGCCTTTTTTCTTTCTTTATTGCTTGTTGCATTCCTTTACCCCATCCCTGTGTCAGTTTCTTTTCTTTATTTTGTTCTTCAGTTCTTTTTCTATATACCCTCATATACACACGCACTACTTGGTCTGTGTTTTGTAATTGATGCAGGATTGTTTATTGATGCGGCTGATGCAGCGGTAAGCCTCTCTCTGGCGTTGGTGTGTTAGAGGTGAAGGAAACTGGAGCTTAATGTCCTCTCTGTACTCCCTCTCTTCTTATATCCCACACTTAATGGTTCCCTGGTACGGACTGCTTGTGTCCTGAGAAAACATTTGTGGAGGCATCTTTATTCATGTTAGTTTTTGGCCAGTGCTCTTTTGAAAATAATTTACATAATTATTACATAATTTACAAGGGGGGCATTTTGTATCTCCCTCTCTCTCTCTCTCTCTCTCTGTCTCTCTCTCTCTCATATATTCTTGAATGTCATTCCGTTTAGTTCAGCATTTTCTGAATTACTTTCCACAGTAATCTCATTGGTACTGGATACAGTATGGTAGCAGTGTGTCCTAATGGTAATTGTTCATTTTCTGCTACATTTGGTTTTATATGCTTCTTCACACATTTCTAGTATGTTAAACATTTTCAAAGGAGAACAAGCAACCTAAGCTCTTGCTCACCTGTCTTAATGGTGATCCAAACACTGTATATGTTTAATATTTCCTTATTCTGTGGTCTGTAAGTCATACCAGGAAAAATCTGCTTCGTATGTTAAGAGAGGTCCTTTTGTGTGTGTTAGTTAAAACCATTCTTTCCGTTTAGGGTCCAGTAGCATTCTCTTTCCATATGTGATTTGGTAGCACTGTCCCAATGCTCTGCTTTGCTTGATAATGTGGTATACTGACTTTGGCTTTAGTTAGCAGAGCTGGGGTGAACATTTTAGCTTCTTAATTAGTTTACAATTTTACTGGATGTTTGCCAGCTTTTAATTGAAATGCATTCACTTTTTTCCTTATAATTGTATTAAAGGGTTATACAATTTTCTCTGATAATAATTGAAGTGTATAATCCTGTTGGGTCTCTTAGATCTGCAGGAGCTGGTCAGCTAGAGATGAAAAGAGCTGAAACTAAACATGGTGAAATGGCGTTTAGTCACTATGCTGCCAACTGCTGGAACAAACTGCCCATCAGTATCAGATCTGCCCCAACTGTAGCTTTAAAAAGCTGCTAAAAACTGCACTATTCTCCTCTGCCTTCTTTTAAATATCTGCACTTCTATTGCACTTTCAATTTTCTTTTATTGATTTTCTATGTATTCTTTTATTTCTGTGATTTCTTCTTATTTTATTCTATTTTATTCCATTTTATTTTATTTTTTATCCTATTCCTGTAAAGCACATTCAGTGACCTTTTGTTTACGAGAACATGCTATATAAATAAACTTGACTTTTTATCACAACATACTGTTGTTATTGGGACAAAACCACATTGTTTTCATTTCATAATGAATGGACCCATGGAAATGCTTCAGAATTACTTGGAAAAATATTCCTATGTTATTTTTCAATTTAAATTAGAAATGAAATGTAACATTTTGCAGGTGCAAAGAGATACTTTATCTCTTGTGATGATGGGCTTTCAGTTACTGATATCACTGAAGGCTGCAATATATCCAAATAAGCAGCACCGTTTAAACGTCTTTTTAAAATTATTTTTATGTTTTTCCCTGTATTGTGTGAGCGTCTTGATCAATTAGAGTGTTTTTCTTGGTGTTTTGATGAATGAAAGCATTCATTCACTATTAATTCACCTTCAATTTTTAGCATGTTTAGCATATCACAGTATGTAGCAATAGAATTGCAGGATTAGTCTCAGTGCTCATGGTTTACTTAGTCAAGCTCTTCTCAATAGTTTTCTTATCCCTCTTTCTTTCTTTTAGACGGAGGAGCAGCAGCAACCCATGCTGGTCACCAAGTGGAAAGAGGTGGTCTCAGTTCGGTGCTGCGGGACCTGGTCAAACCTGGAGATGAGAACCTCCGGGAAATGAACAAGAAGCTGCAAAACATGCTGGAAGAGCAACTGACAAAGAACATGCACCTACAGAAGGTATATTGGGAGGAGGTAGTTTTTTGGGGCACTGAACATCAGTTTTGAGAGAAGAAAAACGATCTTTTGAGACATACAGCATTTACGTTACATGGATGATCATTAATACTAGATTTAGCTACATTGACAGAGTTTTGATATTAAAATGCAACAGAATAACACCAAATAGGTAAACTGCATAAGGAATGCTCCAATGTTTTTTCAGTCCGGTCTCTATTCAACCTCTTTTCAATCAAACTTTTCAGTGCATTCAGTTACCACAGACAGTTATGCAGTTCCATGTGCTTAGAAATGAACAGAAAACCTGCTGATTTAAACCACTTTTACAGTAGAAAACAATGAGCAGTTGCAGAATTATGTGTATAAACATTCATGCAAAAATCTTTGAATCTTTCAGAAATATTTCAAAGTGAAACTGGAAATCTGTGTAATTCATTCTTTCAGAGGTGGGTCTAGTTTGCAAGCAAAAAAAAAAAAACAATTTATGGAATGACGTTACTAGTGTAGTGGTGTAGGAGGAGTTTTCACAAGCTGTCTGATCACCATAGATACCAGAAAACCTTGGAGACAGCTGAAATAACTTGAGCGGCTTTTTTACAGTATGGCTTCGGTTTCAGAGATGGTACTGAATATAACTTTAGTAAAAATGTATCTTGTGTCTGACTCATTCTAAAACTTTTTTTTTTAGTTACAGAGAACAAACTTCTGCACAGTTTAAAGCACAGTTACTGTTTACTTGCTAAACTTACTAAAGGTAAACTGTGACTAGGGCTGTCACAATATCCGATTTTTGGGGTGATTAGTGTGGCCAACAGAATTCACGATAACAAAATTGTGATTTCTATACGAAACTTGTACCAAATAACAATACTCTCAGTCAGAGTAGTCTTAAAATCTGTTTATTGTGTGTTTTGTCTTTTTTGGCTAATGAAGTACTGTAAAATATGAAAGATGACCTACTGTGAGATGCACTAGCCATATCTGCTTTTCTTTTCTCACTCACTGACTCACTAGTTAGCTGACCTGAATCCCTGGCTCTGTCTTGTTTCTTTGGTGCTGTTTAGGAAATAACTGCAAGAGTGACACCCCTACATGTGACCTATATAAAATTTATGAAACCTATTATTTTTTTTGTCTATATGTGAAACTCAGCAAGTAAATAGAAACTGCATTGAAAGCAGAAAAATGTCACATATGCCGAATTGTTTCCTGTAGAGTATTTGCATCAAAGGTAATGTCTAGGACTGTACTCTACAGATGTGGTGAATCGAGAGTAGGTTGAAGGTTGGAGTATTCCTTTAAAAGCTGATTCATGTTAAGTGAGTAAGGGTTCAGGTGGGTTAAGGAGAACTGAAGCTTAGCCAACATGACTCCATGGATCCCCTACAGCTCCCTAATAAGCTGCATAAACCATAAGCATGTTGGAGGAGGATTGTGTGACAGTGCTGACTCTGACAGGGTGCTGGGCTGTGTGTGCGTGTGCGTGTGTGTGTGTGTGGAGGCGGCTCGCTGTCACGCAGCTTCTAGACTCCACCGAAGGGGGCTTATTCATTGGGAGCCAACGGGTGGGCGTGTTTTTGAACGATGAAACGGTTCAGGGTGCAGGAATAGAAACGGCACCCCGGGCGGCCTGCCGGGCGATGCGTTTGATGGGATTACACCATCACACAGATCCACTAATGACAATTAACCTCTCACATTGCACTGCGCATTTCAACAGCTGCCACTTCAACTGCAGCGCACAGACACATCTGATTTACTAGTCACTGTGCTGGTGGCACATGTTAACAAAAAATGAGAAAATATGACATGTATCAAAGTGATTTTTATGTAATTCCTGCCCACTTGTGCTGATATGGATTTGCATTTATTTATACTTGTTACGTAGGTGTGTTTACTGTATGCACGTTTGGTGTTATATGTATTCATGCTTTTGTCGTGTGTGTGTGTTAGAGAACGTGGACATGGATAAGCTGCTTGTCCACACTGAGGGGGTGTGTGTGTGTTTTTTTTTTTTTTTTTGGCCATACCAGGCTCTGAGATGGTCTGGATCCTTGGCAGAGTGGTGTGTAGGCGTTGTTGGTGCCCAGAGGGAGTTGTAGGTTACACAAACACCCTACTTTAACCTTGGCAGGAGGAAATAGCACTGAAGGAGAAGCAGAATAAGAACAAAAAAGAAATAGAAGGAGGAGGGGACTGAGTGGTACTCTTGTCAAAGTCTGCCCTAAAGGACATCAAGGTCACCCTGCAGCATTTTAGATCTGCACTGGAGGGAGGGGACCTTATCTTCTGAACCACTGATTGCGTGAACTTTAGCATCATAAGATCACAGTACAGCAAAACAGTGCTTCTCTGGCTAAGTTTCACAAAGCTGGATTTTTTTTAGTTAACCAAATAACTTGTACTAAATGTCAAATCTGCCCAAGACAAGGACAGTGAAGGAGTCTACTCAATGGTAAGTCTTCACTTTGTGCTTAAGATATCCAGCTTTACTTTTACTGAAAAATCCTAATTTGTGAAATACCCATATGAAGTACCACTGCCCTGCACATTTTTGCATTTCTCTGCTCTAATGTTGCATTCCAGTGTACTGGGAAATCAGGAAAATATAATCTCTCACTCTGAAATGTGCAATGAAATGGTCACCTGAGTCCAGTCACCACCCAAATGGTGGTGTGCATGGAGCAGTGTGGGCAAGACTTCCTTTGCTTTTACCTGGTAAAACATTGATCAGTGTTTTCTATTATATAAGTGTAAGATGAGTCAGTGTTGGTCCTTCTAAGATACTTGGCAAATTCTGTGATTTGCCATATAAATGCCAGTGCACTAACACATTTAGTCAGTGACACTAACTCGTAAATATCATACTTCTCCCAAGTACAGCGGAACACATGATTACACACCCATTTTAGCACAGTAAGGATTGTTAATCGACCGATTAGTTGGGACAAGTGTGTTGGAGCAGGGAAACAGGGCAGGGTACCTTGAGGACTAGGCCTTGAACCACTGCAGTAAACTAGCCTTAAATGCTTGATATCCTGTTGAGCAGGAGGTAATGAGGTTTTTGCTGTTCTGCTGTTGAGCTTTGGTGTGGACTGTACAGGGTGAAATTGCCTGTGTGGTGAGAGGAGGGTTGTGTTGACTGCTGTTCAGTAGGTGCCTGTGGCAGATGAGGTTTAAGATAGAAGGGGATAGCTGCAGTTAAACAAACACTCCTTCAGTAGTCCTTCTATTACTTCCTACTCTCATCCATCAGGCTCAATGTCCACCAGTCACCGTTTCTTATTGCAAGAGAGAACTGCAAGAGAGTTTTGATTCAGAATTAACTGAGAAGGTCAACTTTATTTGTAACTTTTTGTCTAGTAATAGAGGGTAATCAATTATCACGCTGGTCCTAAACTCAGTATTTCATATGTATTTAGTTCATTTAAGTTCTGATGTTTAAAAGCATTTAAATTAAGAGGTGTAAGTTGGAACAGACAAAAACCGAGTACATTCCTAAATGCAACATTTCAAAACAATTATTATAAATCAGAAGTTTATTGGAAATTGTTAATTAGAAACATTTTTCTTCTATATCGTGACAAGTGAATTAGGGAGTGTCCCTGAGCCACCTGAGCTTCCGCTCAATGATATGAGGTTGTGTTTAGAAAAGTATGCTAAACATGATAGTATTGATTAGTATAGTTTTCCTGGCCCATCGTTGCACAGTGATATAAACAAAAATCAGAACTCTTTTTTGAGGTGGACAGAAGGCAGGCATTATCTTACAGTTGTGAACATGATCTTTGTCTTTTAAATATATGCTGTGGTATGATGAATTGTGTCTAATATTACCACAGACATGAACTAACAAGATAAACAAGGTCAGGTTGAGTTTAAGAAGATGTAGAAGGGAAAGTAATTGGTAAAATAGATGAAGATAATAACAGCATGAGAAGCTGACTTATAATCAGCAGTTAGTTTCTATGCAGTTTATATTGTTACTATAAGTGTAAACTGTAATTGGTATACATTTGTCTTTTTTATGTAGTTGTTCAGTGTTCTAGAAGTACTGTCTTCCCACAATATGCTTAGAAAAGTGTGATGTAATTTATCAGGATAATAACTTATCGTATTGCCCCCAGAGTCACATGTTTTGTGTTCCTCTCTCTTCCTATTCAGTTGTTTTGTTTCTTTCTCTCTTATTCCACATCCCTTTTTGCCCTCACACTCTTATGTGCTACAATCCCACCCAGAGGCCATCAGTACAAAGCATCAGTAGAACACACAGCCAAAGTAAAATGGCCGCCACCTGCTGAGATGAACTTCATTGCTGGAATTCTCCGCCCAGGCTTAGCCAGCAGCTCCAGCTCAAGCAGCGGCAGCGGCCTCATGCATATTTGCTGCCAGTTGGGGCCGCCAGCCCAGAAACAAACAGCCCATTTAATATTTGATGGCTTTCAAAGTGAGCACATGGCAGATGGAACGTCGCTGTGTTAGCGTGTATGTGCCTGTGTGTGGACGAGAGAGAGAGAAATAGAGATAGATAGATTTTGACTAAACTCAAGACTGCCTGTTAACGTAATACATCTATGTGTGTGCATGTCTGTGTGGGAAAGAGAGATAGAGCTCCTTTTCTGACCATCTTATCTCTCTTCTCTGACTTCTTTTTTGAAGCTGGAGTATCCTGAGTATACCATGTTCTAAACTCTGCTGATAGATGCATCACTACCCGTGTGGATGTGCAATTATTGCATCATAGTGAATTGGTCTGAAGGTGGCGAGTGAACTTTGGAATTTTAGTTATTAATGAAATCATTGATGTCTTCACTCATTTTAGTCATTTTTCTATTGTATCATAACCCCTTTTTATTGGACTAAAATACAGTGAGCTATTAAGATTCTTTTTAAAAAGTAGCGCTTGTAGTCACATTTGTCATAATTTGTTACAAAATGGAATTGAATTAGGTCAAATTCGAGATTGCAAAATGCACAGACTTAGTGAGGGCATTTCCATTATGAGGGCAGAGATTTACACCCTTAGAACATGGCCCACTGTACCAGCATTCATCTAATGTGGGCTACTGACTTAATACTGTTTCAGAATAAGAACTTATAAGCCACATGAATCAGTGTGAATAGCAGAGCATTCTTAATACTGTGGATGGGGGTAAACAACCTAGAACAGCTTGAAAGGGTGAGAACACTGTAGAATGGTGTTTTTGGGCAAGAGCATTTGAGTGCATGGGGTTTTGCATTCTAGAACACTTTTGGGTTTGTCTGAGAGTATAGTGTTTGGGAGCTCCAGCCTTTAAATATCACTGCATGTTCCAGTGTGCTGCTGTTCTATCAGGTCCTACATCAGCTCCTTGTCTTCTTGCTTTGCTCCGCTGCAGGATCTGGAGGTCTTGTCTCAGGAGATTGTGCGTTTGAGTAAAGACACCAGCCCTGCAGGAGGTTCGAAGGCTGCGGGCTAACACTGACGACCACGCCCAGCCTCTCGGTCAAAACTCTCCTTCCACTAGCTCATCTTTCAATGGCTACAGAGAGAATGTTGCACCTGCTTAACACACAAACTGTACGACTGGATAGAACCTCACACAAACCAGGAGGAAGAGGGGGAGGCGGAGCTTGTCCATTCTCAAGTCCTGTACTACTGAATGTACTGAATGTACTACTGTAACACTCTGTTTGTGTGGTTTTTTTTTTTCTGTCTCTGATGCTACAAGTGCTGGATGGTCGCTTGCTAGCTGCCTCAGTCTGCTTTGCGTCCTTGATCCGTCATGCTGGGGGCAAGTGGTGCAGCCCCACAGGACAACATTATAGACAAAATACAGGCTTTTACTATTGTTTTTAGCTATGTGATGTGTGTTTGTCCACTTTGACCATAAAGGAGCCCCCTCCCCCTTCAACCCACCAGAAGAGAGGCTGCGATCACTACCGGCTCCCTCACAGCTCTTACTGTTTGCCTGTATTTGTCCTGTATATCTGCTTCACAACTTTTTGTTTTCTTTTTTTTTTTACTTGTTTGTATGTTTGACTACATGTAAATATGAACATGGCAAAGATAAAAATAGTACATTTATTAGTTCCATGCAATTGTAGTATGTCAAATCTAAGTGAGATTGAACTTAAAGTCTTACGAAGTATCGTATCGTAAGTAAAGATGTGCTGCTTTGGACCGCAGTGGAGGTGAAAGATGAAGTCGAGCTCGTTAAATGGGATGAGTTTGGCGTAGTTCATTATGTCAACAAATTAAACAGTTTTTTGGCGACATGCGAGTGCTTGTAATTG
Organism: Brycinus macrolepidotus; assembly: GCA_037974445.1. Classification (NCBI taxonomy): domain Eukaryota; kingdom Metazoa; phylum Chordata; class Actinopteri; order Characiformes; family Alestidae; genus Brycinus; species Brycinus macrolepidotus. The sequence continues at coordinate 17,164,641 of JBBPCZ010000017.1, read as the reverse complement.
CGCCAATAATTGAGAATTTCGCATGACTGCTCAGAGAACTGCTATGAAATAAAAAGCACCCCATGGTTTCCTTTGTTAACCAGGACCCCCATTTTCTTTCCTGCCCTCTGTCTCTGCCACTCCGCTTTTACTGTGGCACAGTTCCTCAATCTTCCAGCCTATTCAGCTATTTCAGCCTTTCCTTGTCTGCGGCCTCCAAAACGCTTGAATGTTACGCCATTCCACTTTTACAATTTTTTTTTTTAAATGAATGAATGAAAAGGAAGAGAACATTTCACTTGTAACTGTTTAATGGGGAGCACTGGAGAACTTTGCTGAACTCATTTTTTTTTTAAAGACACTACAGTTTGAGCTGAGCTCAACCGTATGCTCTTTTAAGACCAATAACCTGTCCGATATTTCCTGTGTGTGTCTGCATGTTAACCAGTCCTGTGTGTATGAATAAGCCCACACAAGCTTGTCTGTATTTGACCTATCCATGATCCACCAGCGAATTGTTCCTTGACTGCAGCTGATGTAAGGTTGGACAAGTTTTTCTGAATGCTGGCTATAAAAAAGTCTTTTGAACTTAAACTCAGCATATCCCATTTCCACTTAAAAATGCTACACTGCTGAGTTTAACTATGTCGTAGAAACTAGGCAGTTTGAAAACTACAATTTTGCCACCATGCTAATGCTAACTTGACAGCAGTATAATACACCTCATCTGACAATTTACATACAAAGCAATGGTCTTCTTTTTCGTATTTTCTAAATTTTGAGTTATATGCTACAGTTCCATTATGTGGAACAGGATGTATGCCAGCTTTCGGTCAGGACTGTCCAACAGTTGCTATGAAAGAATGTAGTTGTAGGCGGAGCACGAATAGGTCTGTTTTTTTTTACCCCTTCCCCATACTGACAACGATGTGGTTTTAAAGACTCCAGTTATGTCCACATAACCTATGAAGTGTCTCCTCTTTGATAACGCAAGTGTGAGGGAGTGTATAGTGTGTTAGCAGGAAACCTGTTAAACATGTCTGAGTGCAGGCCAACGGTTACAGTTAATTCTTCGGTTAAACCCAGTTGGCTTGGTGATATTAGTAAGCGGTGGGCAGTTATTAATCTGTTATATATGTTCATACTGGCTGCTTTTGGAACAAAAGAGTTTCGTTTCATGCCTAATTTGAACTTTTACTCTGTATTTTGATTTGATATTATTTATACATAATCATTTGCATGTTGTATAGTATGGATTTTAAATTCTTTGCTTGGACACTAATTAAAAAAAAAAGAATCTTACTGAAACCATTCTTCATCTAATGTAGATCAGATGCTTTATTTATATTGTATTATGGTGAACGGCAAAATGACCAGCTCTTTTAACTTGTGATAAGTCGTTCACCATGAACATATGGCTAGCAGTTCATTTGTATTACTCTCTGTTGAAAGCGTGCTCTCTGAGTTTTCTTTGCCTTTTCATTTTATAATGCTGTTGAATCTGATCTTAACAGGGACGTCATTACTAACAAGTAACCTAAAGTGAAATGTCAGTACTGCTTCAGAAACTCCCCTTTGCCTGTCTTTTTATTTATTTATCAATGTTTGTCACCTGTCATGTTCAGCGCACAGACTTCCCTTGACTTCTTGCAGCGTTAATAAAGAATAGCTGGAAACTAATTTTGTGAGTGATTTTTTAAAAAAACTGCAAACATGTTTCATTCACGCTGAGAGACAAGAAGTCTTTTGTGTTGGCCATAATGCTGTTTACTAGAACTGGAACAGAAACATCGATGTTAAGAGTAGACAATGCTCACGTACATCATCGGGAGCACTGATGGATTACTGGGGTTGTTCTCATGGCTATGAAGCATTACAATTGGAGTGCTGTTATGAATACTGACCCCCTAAATTCTTACACACACACTTTCTTGCATTGTCTTTCTTTATCCCCCTTCCCCAGTGACTGTTGTTCTGAATAGCCCCCACTCCCTGCAGAATCACCAGTTACTGCGGAGCCATGTAAACAAATTACATGAACCATTGAACAGCCTTTTAATTTGGCCACTTTTTGATCCTGGTTGTCACCTCATTCAACGCATTTGTCACTCTTGAGCAGAGTCGGACTGCAATCAGTCCTGAGATGCCAACAGGAAGAGAAGACAAAGACAGAGGCATTATAAGGGAGGAACCTTGAAAAAGCATGTCTTTTGAGACGTATGCTACCTAATTATTTACTATATTTTACCAGTGATTTCAAAGGTGTTTTTGAGATGTTAATGAAGGTTTTATTTTCAGATTCACGTTTCTCCCCTTTCAAACTTTCAGGAGCCTCAGACTAGAAACAACTGTCCCGGTCCCTGGTCTGTCCCTGGTCTGTCCATCTTGCCAAAGGCCTGACCTGAAAACAAAAGCAGAAGCCGACTCACCGATGAAGTGTATTTACCTACTTTCTTCCTTAATGCAGTTGTTTATCCAAAGTTAAATGAGCATTGAGGGGCCCTAAATGAAATCTTATGTGCACCTCATATTTGATCATTTCACATTCATAATCAGACAAACAGGTAAACTATAAGGGCCAAATAATTTTTAAGCGCCTAAACTGTGTATCGATAAAATTAAATTGATATTTTTTTCTGACAATATCGTCAAGAAAAGTCAAGAAGGTGTTTGTCATTTCAACCATATACACAGTACACAGTAAAATGAGAGAGTGCAAAAAAATAAGCAACAGAGCAGTCTAGCAGCAGAATCGTTAAGTGTGCAAAAATGCAAAGATTGAGGCAGACAGCAATAAATGCAAAAATAGCATAGAATAGCAGCAACAGAATAAAAAAAATGTATTTGCAGTGTTAGTTGGGGGGGGGGTCTTTCCTTTGTTTGTAGTAGAACAGTTTAGTGTGTGTATGCCATGTGGATGGGAGAAAGGAAGCAATTCACTTCAGTGTGTGTGTGTGTGATGTGCAGTTTTGTTATTTCACTTCTGATTTAGGACTCTGATGGCCTGGGGGAAGATACTGTTCCTTATGCAGGTAGTGAAGGCCCAGATGCTGCGAAACCAGACGGAAGGAGGGAAAAAAGGTGAGGGAGGGGTGTGTGGGGTCATCCACAATGCAGGTGGCTTTGTGGGTGCAGCGTGGTGTAAATGTCTGGAACAGAGGAGATAGAGATCCCAATGATCTTTTCAGCTGTCCAGTTGCGGAGGGAGGTGTTCGTGCCCTGCAGTCTCAGCTTTCCCATCATGTGGGGAGGAATGATGATGTTGAATGCTGACCTGGAGTCCATGAACAACACTCTAACATAAGCGGCCTTTTTGTCCAGGTGGGTGAGGGCCAGGTAAAGGGTGGGGTGATTTGCAAACTGCAGGGGGTCCAATGTGGGGGCAGCTGTGATTTTAAATGCCTCAAGACGAGCCTCTCAAAGCACTTCAGGATGATTGGTGTGAGTGCGACAGGACAACAGTCATTGAGCCACGACACTGATGACTTCTTTGGCATGGTGGTGGCTTTGAAGCAGATTTGAATATTGAAGATGTCTGTGAGGACACCTGTCAGCTGGTCTGCGCATCCTCTGAGCACACGACCAGGAATGTTGTCCGATCTGGCGGCCTTCCATGCTTTGACTCTGAGCAGAGTCCTCTTGACATCAGCCATGGGCAGACAGAGCACCTGGTCATTGGGGGTGGGGTGGTCTTCCTCGCCACCATGTCTTTATTTACCTCAAATCATGTGCAAAAGTCATTCAACGCATCTGGAGGTGTGGACTCACCAAAACAGTTTTTTGGAGATAGCCCAGTTGATGATGGCCCGGATGCCCTGCCACATGTGCCATGTGTCGCCAGTGTCTTGGAAGTGGGCGTAGATTTTGTGAGCATGTACGTGCTTCGCTGCTCTGATGGTCTGGGACAGGTTGGCCCTTGCTGTTTTCAGGGTAGCTTTATTGGCTGACCTGAAGGCAGTGTCATGGGATCTCAGCAGTGTGCCCACCTCCACAGTCATTTACAGCCTCTGGTTGGGGCGTGTGGTGATGGTCTTGGAGACAGTAATGTCATTGATGCATTTGCTGATATAGCCAGTCACCAGTGTACTCCTTCAGGTTGGTAGAGCCACCATAGGCTGTAGCCTCCCTAAACATGTGCCAGTAAGTGTGCTCATGATAAACACTTCAAAATAAACATATAATTAATAATTGTCAAGGTCATGATCATCGTACTTGTCTAATAGGGTGTTAAGTGGTCTCAGTCAGACAACGGCGCCTTTTATAAATGATTGACTAAATGTTCTATGGACTTTTCTGATAAAAGTTTGGACTTTGAGTATGTACCAACAAGCCTCTAAGTTTTGCTTCTCCATTTAGTTCCTTTCTCATAACTCCATCTGTCAGCAACTTCAGTCATTGACCATATCGATCACCCAGACCTCCTCAGGAGAACTAAACTGGACAAACTCGGGTAACTTTTTTGACGAGCTAATGATGTTGAATGTAGACACCCGGAGCAGGAGGAGGAGAAATTTGACAGTTTGAATTTGGAAGAACCAGCAATTCTTTATTCACTCAGGAACATAAAAATGATAAATTATTAATACTGAAACATGGTTTATTGATTTTTGTGTCATATATTTTCATTAAACCTGCCCTGCAAGTCATCTTTCCAACAATGTCAAATAATGTGGAATGCAGAGGAAGTCCATGATATCAGGACCTTTTCAGTCTTGCAGCTTTAGGCTGGTAATGTGAGACTCTATGGCCCCAGACTTAGCACTGTCACAGTTAATCAGTTACAAGTTAGACTAAAATAACTTTTCCATGACCTGATAATGCATTTTAAATGTGTATGTGTGTGTCTGTATGTATGTATAAATGGGCTAGTAGTACTAAGCAAAGAACAAAAGGCATCAAAATAAATTTGTACACATGAGAAGCTGATCACTTTGGACTTATGTGGACCTACGAACAACAGCGCCACCAACAGACTGTGAGACAAATGTGATTTGGTTGAGATTCACCTATCGCTGATTTCACTAATTGACAAAATTTGGGGCTAATTATTTTTAGCCCACATTGTCCAGCTCCATCTTCCTGCAGTCTGCAGGTCAAGTCAGATTTAAATGACCATCCGGGCAATCAAGCCAGTCCAGTCAAAGAAGAGAGAACAAATTCAAAGTCCGCAGAAGTAACTAATATTGCTTTCATGAGAAAAGGGTTTCTGAAGCTGGCAACAAATCTGATTTATGAACCAGTACTACATTTGGCTGTAGATGTGTAGAATTTACCGTCGCGATATTAACATTAAAGATATAGGCTAAAATAAAATATCCTTAATGTGAGCCAGCTAGCCTGCTGTTGTTAATGCTAGCCAAAGGCTTTTGGATTTATTTAGTTAGATTTGTTTGTCACAGCTCTCTAGCAAATAAAAGAGTGTGCATGTTCCTATAATAGAACTGTCCCTGTCTAAGTACCATATACAAGATAATCAGGACGGACAAAAAGAAAAGGTAGTAGAAGACTGACTCCTTTTTCATTATGTAAATGGAGTTCGAATGAGATGAGAACTTGTAACACTTGCTACCTAATTTGTTTGAGCTTAGTAATTGTTAAGTAAGTGATAATGGACGTTTGGGGAGCATAATAATGCAGGCTTGAGGTGGTAATGCAGCCTTTTTGTTTTATAGGATGTGAAAAACGTTTTCCAGGCAATACTTTTTACTCTGTATGTACTTAATAGTAGAACATACTGGTGAATTTAGTATGTGATGGCGTGACTCCACACTGTACATTAAAGCCTGATATTATTTACATACTGTTGACATATAGGAAATGTATAAATGCAGGAAATTCATTATGATTTAGCATTTTTTTCAAGGTACCCCACCCCACACCCCCTCACGCACACACTTTTGAAAAAACCGATTCACTTCTGACTAGAAGGCCCTTATAATGGCCATTCAGAGAAAATATTTTTTACTTTGTATATTACTGGTTTATCATGTTCTGTTCATGTTGTAGCTGATAAAATGCAGGCGCTGCTGTGAAATACAGTGTGAGTCCTCTCTTAGCTCGCTAAACATTTAAATGTGACAGTTAACTAGCAATACAGCTCTTTTCATGATCAATAGGTGTTATTAACTATTATTTATTGATCTGCTAGCCTTCCCATCCAATATTAAGCCCGGCCATTACTATAAATATATTTGAAAGCCTATGCTTGGTTAGTTATGGCGCAGTGAAGTCTGTCTTTAGTGTGTGGTCTTTAAAAAAAAAAATCCATATTTCCAAATCTGTCACCTTTGACTCATGAGCCTTGAAGGTCCAGTGCTCATTAACGAAGCAAATTTCATACACCCAGCATGTCTTGGAATGAACCACTACATTCAAGGCGGTAGAATTAGTTTTAAATTTAAATTTAATTATGGCTGAACCATCAGGATTCAACCCATTAGCTTATTCCCAAAGTCTTAATGCGGTCAACTCGGTGTTAGAAGGGGAAAATCTCTGCGGGTGTGTGCCCTTCCAGGGTCTGAGTGGAAGACCCCTAATGTAGACAGATGGTACAAGCAGCAGTTCAACCACAGAATGGAACACAGGGCCGTGTTCGGCACAATGCCACATTCTGGTTTGTTGGAACTAAGGCTAAACTTTTTAGGCTAGGATCACTTATCTACCGTGGGAGGCTATGAAATTACATCCACTCTATTCATACTGTTTCTATCCACAGCAGCAGCACACTCAGGCTGTTTGAAGGGCAGGTCAAAGAAATAGAAAGGGCACCTACTGCTCCACATGGGGACCCACCAGTGCACAGAAAAGCAAAAATGCAATCATGTATGATGAAATAGGCTTCATCCTTGATTAGCATTATGTTATTAGGCGATCCAGATTCGAAGTATAACTATATCTGCACAAGTCTCTCAATGATAATCCAAACTATGGTTCTGCAAGACAAGCCAGTTCATATTTAGCAATGAGAGGATTTGCAAACATACCTTTATTCTTATCTCCTCCCTCACTTTTGCAGCCTTGGACCCAACCTTTTAAAGCAAAGCTGTCTCTCGCAGCATTTTTCAGCTCCTTTTGTATGTTTCTCTCCTTGGCACTCTGTGACCATAGAGAGGCCCAATGTTAATTCCAGTCTGACTAATTGAAAAAGCAATTCACAGCAAATTACCCTCAAATAATTCCTTTAGGAAGTCATTTTAGGAAGTCATGTTTCCAAATTGAGTCCACAGTAGGTCTCTGTTTTTGGTGGCCTGTCCCCAGGAGGAGCTGTTTTTGGAAATGTTTTTGTTTTTAACTGTGTTTTAAAAACAGACTGGAGGGGAAGACAGGGCAAAACTACAAATGGGCATACAACTGATATGATATGTAAAGATATGGTAGCAACACTTAAAGGATCACCCTCTGTGTCGGTACTTTGTCGAACCACTTTTTGCTTTAATTACTGCCTTGAGTTTGTTGGAAAACTCCTCTACCAACTTTGTACATCTAGACTTTGCAATATTTGCCCACTCAGTACTGTTCAAGCTCAGTCAAATTGAATGGTAACTTTTGGTGGGTTGCAGTCTTCCACAGATTTTCAATAGGGTTTAAGTCTGGGCTCTGACTTGGCCACACAACAGCATTCGCCTTTTTCTCCTCCAGGCATTGTGTGGTCAATTTTCTGTGTGCTTTGGGTCATTGTCATGTTGGAAGGTGATCCTTCTTCCCACTGACACCTTTCTGGAAGAGGGCAGCAGGTTTTTCTCAAGCCCTCTGCTCTACACCTCTACACTCATGACTGGGAGGCCACACACAGCTCCAACTCCATTGTAAAATTTGCTGATGATACAGTCGTCAACAATGATGAGACAGCATACATGGAGGAGGTGGAGAACCTGACGTGGTGTAAGGAGAATTGCATCCAACTGAATGTCCGCAAAACCAAGGAGCTGGTGGTGAACTTCAGTAGGAGACAGCAGCAGTCCAACACCCCTCTCAACATCAGTGGGATTGCAGTGGAGAGGGTGAGCAACTTCTTTACATTACATTACATTGCATTTCCAAAGCGACTTACAATTTGAGGAAACACTCAAGTTTCAGGACAGTGTGAGAGCCAGAGGAGAGTTCTAAGTGCTAAAATCTTTATGTATGGAGTAGTGCAAGAAGATAAATAGTGCATCAGAATAGATGAGTCCTCAGGAGGTTTTTAAAGAGAGGGATTCTACTGCTCTGGTCACCCTGGGCAGCTCATTCCAGCAGTGTGGAACCGTGAAAGAGAAGAGTCTGGACTGGGTTTGCCCTGTGGGTAGGGATGACGGAGCCAGACGATGTTCCTTGGAGGAGTGGAGGGAGTTCTGTGAGTCATCTGAGACAGCTGAGGAAGTTTCAGCTCTCTCCAGTGATCCTGGAGAGGACATACAGAGAGGCTACAGAGAGTGATCCAGGCAGCAGAATGCAACAGATCATTTCTACCATCTCTGCAGGACATTTATACCAATTATACCAGAGGCAGGACCAGAGCAAAGAGGATCATCAGAAACTCATTTCACCCCAGTAGCTGTCATTTTGAACTGCTGAAATCAGGCAAACGCTACAGATGTATTTTGGCTTGAACAGAGAGGCCCAGGAGGAGCTTCTATGCTCAGGCCATAGGACTCCCTAACCAGGACATGCCATCACAATGTTTAACCGTTCATTATAACACAAACTGAACTCTCTACCTCACTGGAACTCACCTGCTGTCTGTTATTTATGTCTATATACATCAGCAGCAAACTAGCACACTGCACTTTACAGTACATACTCAGTATTCAATTACATTTGCACACCTCTGATCTATTTTACACTTGTAATGTTTATTTGAATCATTTTTTCTTTATTTTCTTATTACTATATTTTAGTCTGTAATTTTCTTTTCAATTTATTGTAACTATATTGCACATAGATGTTTCAGGGGTCTTTCACTACACATTATACTTGTATAACTGTGTATGTGACGAATAAAGAATCTTGAAAGAATTTGGCAGTTTTTTAGTCCATTCATTTTTCCTTCTATCCTGACAAGTGCCCCAGTCCCTGCTGCAGAGAAACACCCCCACAACAGGATGCTGCCACCTCCATGCTTTACTGTAGGTATGGTGTTTTTTCGATGGTGAGCTGTATTAGATTTCGACCAGATGTACCGCGTGGTGTTAAGCCCAGACACTTCTGGCCTCATCTGCGCATACCACCTTTTTTCCCACTTACATTTACATTTTCGGCATTTAGCAGACTTCCATTCCCCAACTACAGTCTCCCCGGAGCAACTTGGGGTTAAGGGTCTTGCTCAGGAACCCAGTGGTGGTGTGCTGAAGGTAGGAATCGAACCATGACCTCTTGGTCCAGAGGCAAGTATCCTACCCACTAGGCCACCACCACCCCAGCTGGCCTTAGAAACTTCAAGATGTGTTTTGGCAAAGCTCAGTCGAGACGTAATGTCAATTTCCTGACTTGTGCCTGTACACAACTTTATCCCTGAGATCTTTTGACAGTGCCTTGCCACCCATAGTTGCACTACAAAGCACTGGAATGCTCCAGGAATAGCTGTTTTTATGCTGAAGTAGTCAAAATGATTACAGTAGATCACAAGTGGAAGCCAGTTAGCTTGGTGTACAATGAGGAAGGTGATTAGTTACACCAGATTGAGTTTACAAGTATGTTTTTTAGGAGGGGGTGATCATTCTTCCATCTCAGTGATTGAGTTTTTACGAATTTTTTTCTAAACTGTTGCTATCATATCTTTCACTTGGATGTTATAAGTAGCATTGAGTAAATATAGCAAGAAAATTTGTTTTTGTGTGTGTGCCTTCATTTTAGGCTTTAAAGCAACAAAATGTGAAGATTCTGACAGGGATAGTTCTTCTTCCATTCACTCACCATAGTAGGCTACTGTATAAATTTCTGACATCACACTTTAAACAGTAAAACAGTTTGCATGGTCAAACTGCATTAAACCAGAGCTGTCCTCCTTTTTTTATTTTATAGATGAAAACACTGGATATTTTACTGGATAATTTGCTTTGTCAAATACAGTTCACCTAACATAATCTAACCAAACCTAAAGGGTACACTGAAAAATAAAGAAACAGGGACAATACAGCTGAGATCACATCAAAATGCCAGCTAGATATTAGCCTAATTTATCAAAATATTGGTAATGGGAGACTGTAGGGCACTGCATTTCATTTTCTTCACTGGGATTTTTCTCTCTCCATTGCAAGGGCACTTCATTGTATTTTCTCATTTGGAAGGTCATCTAAGAGGGCAGAAAGGCACCTGTAGGAAGTTTAGCCCACTGTAAGAGCACCTATATGACACCCCATCATTTTTTCTCCTCTGGAGGGGCATTCATTGGGAAACTTCCCCATATTCTTATGCATGTTTGGACCACCTTTATAGCAGTGCACTCCATTTTATCCATTAAGGAGCTCTTCTCTGTTAGAGGAGTACATACTTGGGCAGTTGGGCATTATTTTTTTCACCCGTACAGGTACCCTATAGAGCCCTGCATCCCATTGTTTTTACTGGAAGGAGCTGTGGGACACTCTCATGTAGGGACAGCATTGAAGGCACTTCGTAAGGGCACCCTCTTCCAATGGAAAGGCACCCACAGGAAACGTCAAGATTAGGCCATCGTGAGGGCACTTTACAGGGCTCAGCATCAAGTTTTTGGTACTCATTCAAACAGATTATCAGATTTTCTAGAGAGCACATTTCTAGAGGGGACCTCATAATTTATTGCATGAGGGGACATCGTAGAGGGTGTCAATCATTTTTCCCCATGTGAGGGGAACCCCCCTCAAAGTCCACCAGTGATCTATTTTTACCGAATTCAGCTCAAGGTAGTACCTAAATCAGGCCCTTGGAAAGACAGCCAAAGGGATCTATAAAGTCAAGCATCTTTGAAACGTGAAAGAACTTTTTCAACCTCTTAAATGAAATCCCTTTGGAGCTGATCCATAATCCTTCAATATTTTACATCAGCCTGCTACCTTCTCCTGAGATAAAAGCACTCATAGAAATCAATCCTAAAAATCAATTCCCAGCTTTATGTTTATCAATATGCTGGTGATCACAGTTACCAATGATGAACTGCAGCAGCTCTGGGTTTCTCTCTCTCCTCCTCCTCCTCCTCTTTAAGAGCTTTGTGGATTTCTTAGCACCAATATATTCAAAGTCCATGAGGGATCCACTGTAGTTATGTTATAATGGCTTCCATTGTTTTATTATAGTAAAGTAATAGACTAAAAATCAAATGTAAACAGTTTTTTACATAATTCAGATTTGGCTGATTAGCGAAGACATGTTAGTTACCACAGTTTGCTTATTATTTTTACGCTATGAGGCTAATGCAACATAACAGAAGCTTAGCCAGCTGTTAGCTTCATGCAAACTGCATTTCTCTGTCATCACACACTTGCCTTAAACCATACTGAGTTGTTACATACGCTAAAATAGACTGTGATATCTAACACTGTATGGTACACTGTTATCTATGAAAATAGACAAACGTACTCAGTAAGGCTCAAATCAGCAATAGTAAACTGAATTTAGCCATGAAGTTTGTAAATAGTTCTGTTCATTTTCATTGCTTCATTTTTATACTTATGGATTGCACACAAAGTCCATGTAGGAAAGTGTGTTCACTTGGTGGCTATCTTAGCAACACGCTTGGGATGTTATTTCCAGTCATACAAACCAGGCTTCCATCTCTTTGATTGGGATAAGAACTATAACCCTGATGGGCACTACAAGCTGTGTTAATGTTTCAAAACCATATTTGAAATCACTGCTAAAATCTGAGAGTTGCAAAATGTTAAAAATGTGGCTTGTTCTGGCTACTGCAATTGAGACTACTGCTGGACTGGGTTGTTGATTTGCCCATACTGAACTCTATAAACAATGCAAGTACTTCAAATGTCATAATTAATTTTAAATGTGCACACTGTCACATTTTTGCATTGCAATATCATAACAATGAATTGAAACCAAAGCAAACTAAGCAACAACTGTATTGCCATGGCAGGACAGAGTAGTTTATTGTCTTTAGAAAAATGAAGAAACCAGTTCAATTAATCAATGTCTTGAAAAAGAATTGCACTGAATTCAATGAAGGAAGAGTGTTATCACTTCGAGATAAAAATCTAATTCATCACCCTCCAAAAATGTGAAATTAATTTGCCTAAAACTCATGCAACCTCTAGGAACTTTTGTTTGTGCTGTAGTAGAGAGAGCAGCTATAGCGGTATAAAGCAGTTAAGTAGGCTATGCAGGTTTTTCTTTTGTTGCTTAAACTCCCTAATGTCTCTGCTGCACACTACATAGTCTGGTTATTGTATCCTATGGATTGAGATTGATATTCATGAGCGATTAAGGTTAATTAAAATATACTCTAATAAATAAAGTCTTTTTTGGTATACAGTTTAAGTCGAAGGCTCAGGGGCATCTACAGACTGCTATATGAACCCATGGAACTCCACAGGACTCTTGTAACATAACTTAGTTTCTTAATTATTCAGTTGGATAATAAGTTAACATAATGTGATAAAGGGCAGGACTGATTGTAAACAATCAGTATCAAGGTGTCAGAACTCTCTCCTCTACTTTCTGATCTCTGTTTCTGTTTTTTGCCCAGTACGTATTGACCAGGTCATTCAGTAAGCCTGATAAGGTTGACACCTTGCCCTCAAGAGCTCTAAATATTTTGCCGGTACTTTGCTTCAGTTACACTGGCAGAAAACTGATCTTGTCCTTTCCCAAGGGCTTTTTGGTATTAGGTGTCAGACTAGGATGAACAGTAGTGCTTGGAAGTCTGTAAACTCTTTAGAATTTTCTTTATTTCTGTATAAGTTTGACTTGAAACATCATGTGATTTTCACACAAGTCCTAAAAGTAGATTAAGAGAACAGATTTAAACAAATGAGACAAAAATATTATACTTGATCATTTATTAATATCACATAAAGCCTCTAGGATTACCAGTTCATTTGAAGGTGAAATTAGAGTCAAGATGACAGCAGGTGTGAGAGGGCGGCCTGTTTTATTTTAAGAATGGATCTACCAGTCTGGGCTTCACAAAATATGTGGAAGTGTATCATGGTATAAACTGAGGAAAACAATAGAATAATTGTTGATGCTCATCAGACTGGAACAACAAAACCATCTCTAAGGAGACTAGAGACTGGTTATGTACAAATTGAGGAAATTCAACATCACTGTTACTCTCCCCAGGAGTGGACGACCAACAAAGATCACTCCAAGAATAAGGCGTTTAATAGTCCAAGAGGTCACTAACCCAACTTCTCTTGAGTCCACCATCAAAAGAACATTGAACGACATTGGTATGCATGGCAGGGTTGAAAGAAGAAAGCCACTGCCCTCCAAAAAGAACACTTGGTACCCAACTACAGTTTGCTAAAAATCATGTGGACAAGCCAGAAGACTTCTGGAAAAATGTTTTGTGGATGGATGAGACCAAAACAGATGTTTTCTTGGTGTAAATAAGAAGCTTTCTTTAATTGGTTTCTCTGGTTTCTACTATTAGGACGTGTATTAAAATCTGAAGATTTTAAGTTTGAGGTCATATTTATGCAGAAATAAAGAGAATTCTAAAGGGTTCACAAGCACCACTGTATGTAAACCTTAAAGGAGGATGGGAGGGATGTTTTATCACATGACCTTATTTTGGGACAAGCCCTAGCGCTCATACATGTGCGTACACGGACCCCGAGCAAGAAGAAAGTTTCAGGGAGCGAAGTAGGACAGTTCATTAAAGATTAACACGAGGGTGAAAGGTATGAAATATTGAATGTGAACACCAAAACGAAAGGCTTGTTAAATGAATTACATAAAAATAGAGAAACATTGCGGGCTCAGGTGACTTGACTGATGTGGTGTCCCTTGTTAGAGAAGGCTGGTGGACTTTCAGACGGGGACGGAGCGCCAAAACGGCTTCCGCAGTTAGCCGCCAGGAAGTGCAGGCAATTTCGAAGCTTGCGCTGCAGCCTACCAAACAAAATACAGCATCATGTATAAATCAGAGCCTCCCTCAAGCACAGGCAATCTGGCCAGTGCGTATGTGGACACCCCCCCCCCCCACCCGCACTCTCACACACACACACGCACATTCATGCCCAGTTCGTACACAAGCCTCAAATCTTTCCAGTCATAACACTTCCTGGCCGTATAGAAGTGATGTTTGCTTCCAGTCCTGGCATATGTGCAGCATTTCTGATCATAACTGACTGGGGGCCTCCACCCACTCTAATCGTATTATTTTTATGCAATTTTGATGAATAAATACAACAAACATAAACACAATAAATCCATAATTAAGCACATACAGGGAAATAGAATCATTAAAGAAGAAAATTGTCTGTCTATAAATAAATAATAAAATAACATAAAATAACACAAGGGGCTCTTTTTGTCTTTGCTTGTTTTTCTGTACAGCGCACAGTGTTTCATGCAGATCTGTTGGGGAGTGGGAGTGGGGTGTGTCTTCTCTGTCGAATGGGAGGTGGCAAGCAATTTTGGATGTAGAATGGGGGTTTGCAAACCATTTCATTTTGTCTGATTTGAGCGATTTTGATTTGTTTTGAGTGCTTTTGTTTTGTTAAATGAATGGGTGGGAGACAAGCAATTTAGTTTTGTTGAAAGGGGGGTGGTGAGCAATTTCGTTATGTTGGGGGGTGGCAATTTAGTGTTGTTGATGGGAGGTGGGGTAGTTTGTTTCATTGTTTGCCATGGTGGCATAGATTTAGCCTTGGCAGGTTACCATGGAGAAATGTTACCAGTTGTCTGCCAGTGTACCACCTGCATTTCTTCTGAAATGAGTCAGTAGTTTGTCTCCATTTACTGCAGTAACAGTCTCTACTCTTCTGGGAAGGCTTTACACTAGATGCTGGAACATTTCTGTGAAGATTTGATTGCATTCAGCCACAAGAGTATTAGTGAGGTCTGATGGTGGATTAGTTTTGGATCACAAACGCCTCTCTAATTGATATCAAAAGTGGAGGGAGAGTTGTCTAATACTGCAGGAAAGAGGGAGAGAAAGCTTGACCGAGGAGAAAATAAGTGTGTAATTAAGGGAAACAGAGAGGGAGGGTGAGGAGAGCCCTGAGAAACCAGACAATTTAAACAAAAAGAGAGGCAACCAGGATGGTACGCGATAATGAGGGAAATGACAAATTACAATATATGATGTGATCATAAATTACAACTATCCTGCAGAAATGTATTATGTTTTATTTTCAATTTGAGTAATTTTTGTGGCATCTCATGGTTTATGTTCATCCTTTTTATCTGAAACAAAAAAAAACAAAAAACAAATGGTCAAACAGCTTGCAGGGCAATCCAGGGCTTTTTAGCCTCTATAAAAAAAATACAAAGTGACCCCCCCCCGCCCTTTATGTACTGCAGAAGTAGCTTATTTTAGCTTATTACCATTCCCAAAAGTCAGCTGCACAGCCGGCAGGGCCCACTACCAAGCTTTGCCCTACACTTTGACTCCTAAAGGATTAGTTCAGACAAAAATCTAATTTGCACAATTTTCCACTTTCCCCTGATTTAGTCAATCTGCTGAGACACGTCTAGAGTCCAGCTTCTTCAGTTTAGTTGTAGAACTACAAGGCTAATAGACAATAATCATTCAAATTGTTTCCTTATATACATCTTCAGAACTTCTCAGAACTCGCTCAGACCACATTTACTGCTTGAGTAAGGTGGTGCAGACTTGTCCATGTGGTTTAGGGCATAGTATGACTTACTCTAAGCTATAAAATTGAACAAAACTAAAAAATAATTAGAACCGTCTGCATGCTTTTAATATACTTCTTATACTTTACTGCAGGAAACAGCCCTGCATATGTGAGTGTGTGGTATTTGCCTAATATTTAGCACAGCTGCTACTGTACAGTTGAATAATAATTTGATTGACAGTCCTGGACTAAGGGCAGGCCCACCCGCAGTGCCTGACAAGTCTCCTGCGGTTTATACGCACTCAACAGCCTCCAGGTTGCCAGTTATTGCAAAAAAAAGATTGATCCTTTAAACATAATTAATATAAGTCAAGAAAAAAAAACAGAAAAACATAAAACAAGGTAAACACATGCCTGGCCGTCCTCCCGCCTGCCTAATTAGAGTGCTCGGTGAATGTGTAATTGACCTTCATGTGAGCACGGCTTTTTTTTTTAAGTGTTGCTAATTGCTTTTCTTGTATTTTTCACACCCTTGGGAAGCCAAAGTGTCCTAAGGTGAGCATAAGTTTCTACCAAGTTGGGCTGGCAGCAGATATTGACGGGTGTGGACGCCAGGGTTAATTGAGCTGACACTTCAGCCCCCTTTCAAACCTGCTGTTAATTAAAGTCGGCACGGAGGTGTCTGCGGCCGGACTTTCCAGACTTCCATAATTAGAATGTGCAAGATTAACAGGAGGGTCTCAAATGGCCAGTGTTGAGACACAGCATTTCTGATTGTTATTATATCACAGTTCAGTTAGACTGGGAAAAAGACACCTTTTGGAGTTATTTCATTCTGCATTAAAGAGCCCATCTCATGAAAAACAGAATTTCTTTGCTTTTTTTTTGCAACAAAAGGACTTTAATGTAATACAAAAAGTTTCAAAACACTGGTCTGGTAATTTGCCTATTTGGATTTAATCATGATTCAGCCAAGAGCAGTTTAGTGATGAGGAGTGTCGTTTCTGTGGGCTGTCTGCAGCAGTCTCATTTAAGAGAGAAAGAAAATGATTAAACGTTGTGCTGTTCTTGACTGTTGGGAAGCAAAAACTGGAGTCTATACATCCAAAAGAAATGGCAGAAGCAGGGGCGGATCTACCGGGGTGGCATAGGGTGGCAAATGCCACCCTAAAAGAAAGCCTTGCCACCCCTGCTGCC
>JBBPCZ010000017.1:17122148-17138088 GCA_037974445.1 Brycinus macrolepidotus | reverse complement strand
TTACTTGAGTACATATTTTGCAGGATACTTGTACTTTTACTTAAGTACTAAGCTTCAGTACTTCCTCCACCACTGCTAAACAGTGCCGCAAACAACTATGTGCACCAACTTTGGCACTGGGTCATGGGATATACATAAACCAAAACGTCAGTTTATAGTACACTTATAGAACACATTTTTTGTGGTAAGGGGCAGGATGGCACCCAGCATGAAATGGACAAAAAATTGTAATGTACTTAAAGCGTGGAGTGGTTAGTGATTTTGCCACCATGCTGAATTACTGTGGTTGTATTTGTAATATGATATGATGATGAACATTTCAATGCACCTGGTAAATTCTACATAGCTGAACATTCTGTTGATTTACTTCACGGAAGTGAGGTTTTATACACACCCTGTGAGTTACAGGCAAGGTTTATGAGTGCTTTGCATCTTAAAAATGGAAGCAAGACTTGACAATTGTCATCTAAATGGGAACACTTTTGCATTGTTGCCTGCCTACAAGCAGGTAAACAGGTTTGAGGACACTGTGCTCTGAATTTTAAAAGCAATTTCTACCACACTTCCACTTCCATTTTCAGGGGTTTTAGCTTGTGTCTCAAAAGTTTTAGAGCTTTGAGTTGACTCTGCCTGAGAATTTTATGTTGAGTGTTGAGTGCTGAGGCATTCATCTTTAAATTTTGGAGCCCCCCTTTCCCAGGTGGGGGTTGGAAAGGTTTTTCATATTTCATTTATCTGTACAAACTTCATCTCTGCCTCACTTGTACGCGTTTTGAGGATTCAGGATTGATATGGAAAAAGTTTAGAAGGCAATGGAGCATGGAGAGTAGAAATCAGTTTTCACAGCCATTGTGTCTTCATTTATAATACTGTGGCTCATGAGGAATCATTTAAAAGCTATTAGTGATAGGGAGAGAGAAGATGACAGCAGTAGAGCAAATGGTTTGATATCCTCTCAGACATGCAGCATGATTTGAGTGGTAAGTCCACTGCATTATGAAATTACTTTGGCTATTATTGGGAAAAACATGCTATAAGTCTGAACTCTTTCTAGAGAGCATCTAAAGAACCAGAATCCAGCTGAATTGAATCATAAGACACCAGGTGACAACACAGTTTGAGCAGGTATTGGATATCTTTGTCAAAAGATATTCTTCAAAGAGGTTCTTCAAAAGTTTTTTCACATGTGCGTGTCACTGACATCATGTTACAAATCTACAGCTCATTTGATTATAGTAAGATCAAACATGGCTTGATCTGTGGTCCGTAGGCTTACTACAGTAATCTCTCTCTCTCTCTCTGAGGTAGCAGGCATAAGATGATTATTCAAGAAGCCTATATTTATTTTACAATTACCCAATATGCATAACCTATATGAAGACTGGCTGGTATATTTTTTTCTCACTGAAAGAAATTCACTAGTATGACAATACACATGCACTCCACTCAGCTACAACACACCCTCAGAGGTCTTGTGGAGTCCATGGGTCGATGGGTCAAAACCGTTTTGGTGGCACGATGATGTCCTACACAATATTAGGCAGGTGCTTTTAATGGTATGACTGATTAGAGTGTATACAACATAAATTCCAACCTCCGAGGAGACTGATTTACCAGAAAGACGACCACAAATAGTGGGGAAAAATTTCTGTTGTGATTTTGTGTTTGATTTTCACCATGCTCAAGAACTTCACACTGGTCTAAACCAAGTGTCCAAACTGCTCCATGTGTTTTTTTCCCCCAGTGTTCTTTTTTCCCACTGACATGATATTATGCTTGCTAGCTAGCTGGCAATAAAGTATGAAGTGAAACCATCTGAGCTCATCATTCGAAAAAAAAAAATATATAGTACCACTGACTGGCATGCTACAGCCCAGCAAATCAGTTTATAGACATTTGACACATGGACGAATGCACATTTCCCAAATAACTTAATTGTATTTATGGATAATTATGTAGCTATAGATCATTTAAGTGCATTTACATGATTCATTTTTTACACAACAATTTTAGACCAGCTTGTGTAGAGATCATGGAGAGATCACTACACCACAGCTGAAAGTGTTTTGTCCCACTGAAAGAGGGTAGGAGTTGTTTTGTACCACTGCAGTTTCACAAATCATCCCTTTGAGTTATCTTCCTCACTTAAGTTGTAGACACTAACACTATAAAACACTATTAGATGTCTGTCCCAGATAAAAAGGCTAGCCTAGTGAATTAACCAGCTAGCTAGTAATTAGTGAGGTAATGCTAGAAATGCTAGAAAAGGATAGCTAATTATCTAGAAAGCTTGCTAAGTCTGGAAAATATGTATCACGCTTTTTCTTTGCTCTGTTAAAAAGCACATAGAACACACAGAAGCGCATCACACATATTTTTCATGTTTACTGCCAAGTTTTGCCTTTTTTTTTAAATCTTTGAACCTTTTGGTTTTGATACCATGCACTGAAAGGTATTTTTAAGGAATTAAAAGTGTTTTTTTGTCTATGGCATCACTTCAAAAAGCTCCTTTTGATTCCACTCAGGCGTAACCTATAATTTTAAAGAGTGTAGCGGAGATATCTGCCCTACTTCTAATTAAACTTCGCTGTTGCTTTGTAAGTAAGATCTAGTGAAAGTGTGCAAACATTAACTTCTTAAATTGGCTCATTTTTGAATGGAGTTCTGGAGGCACAGTAAGTAGGTGAGGTTGGTGTGTGGTGATGTGATTTGTCCCAGTTAACTGTACAATCAGATATACTTTCTTTAGAAGGCAGCACTCACATTGGCATTTTGTATCTTATTTTCATGTATAAATATGTATGGGAAGTTGCACTATTTTTGTTTCTTCTGGATCAGTTTTAGAATGACCATTATTCATTTTGAAAACGAGTCCAAGTGTGCTGGAAAAGAAAAATATGCTGGTACTGAGAACAGTTGTACATGTAAGATTAATTTTATAGCCATAACCCTGAGATATCTAGAGCCATTACTGTCTTTTTGCTATAGAGTTTAGAATTAGAGTAATGGCATTGTTACATGCAGAATAAATTACATTTGCACTCACTTTACATTTGTATTTGTCCAACATACAGGTTTGGGCTTGCACTTCCAGTTTTGTTCTGTTTAACAGGGCTGTAAGGCAGTTGAATGTGTTTATAATGTGTTTTTTTACTGTTGTGATGACTTCATCCCCACTCTGTATTAAGTTATGAAAGGCAGAATCTGATCCCAGGTCAGCAGTCTTATTGAGTCTGATAAACATAGGCCCTGGGGAAACATTAACCCATTGGATGAGGATCATCTCCTGCTATGTGATTGTAATCGCTAGTTTTTAAAAGGCATGAATTGATCTTGCAAGCAGCAGTGTGATAACCCCTTGATTAGAGAGGAGACCCGGGCAGAAGGAGCTAAGGTACGGCGAATCTGTTGCCAGCAAGCCTGAGGTTTCCTTTCTCTTCCACTCCTCTTTGTTTTTTTTTTCTTATCCCAGCTTTCATTCTGTGTTTTAGCCCATTTCCTACTCTCCAAGCACGATCTTTTCAAAATCAGTGAATTATTGATGGCCTCATACAGACTGCAGAAGTAGCTCCTGTACTGCTTTCTCCTCCAAACTCTCTTACCATGCCAAGTATTGAGCACTAAACACTGACTTCTATTCATTACTTGCAAGGACATGTGTGTGGCACTTCATCATGTGTTTATTTACATTCTGAATTACGTTAGCAAAGGTGATGCATCATTCTAAAGATGCTAATTTAAGTGCATTACTCAGACCACATACTCATGACCAGGATTACCTGTGTCCTAAAACACATTAATGAGCCTGTGTGACTTTAATGGAGAGTTGAATGTGGTTTGAGGAGGTTGAGAAATCTTTTAGGAATGTGTTTACAGAAAAGATTTGAGTGACTTTTGACATCTAGTGCAGCAGCACATGCCTCTTCGTTCCAGTGCTAAACTAAAGAAGGGAATTTGGAGTCCAAACACCTCTTGTCTGATTGACTGGTAAAAATCTGTGGTAAAAATGTATAAATTTGACTTTTTGCCAGACTATTCATTTAACATGACACAAGATACAGATCTGGGGGCTTATTCCACAAAGCAGGACTTCTCAGTTTAAATATATGGTCCAAAGTCAAGCCTGTCCAACAAGAAAAGAGTATAGAAGCATTCATATTGGAAAATTCTTACCTTTGGGCTTAGGTTATCTGGCTAACTGAGAAATCCTACTTTATAAAACACCCTCTGATATTTTCAGAGTTTCAAATCAGAGCCAGTTTAATATGTAGTACTAGATCGGATACATATCTGATACATATCTTTTACTATGTTTTAGTCCACTGCATATGTGCACAGTAAAAACTGCGGAAACTTTGAGTTACACTACAATTTTACAATAATATACTGTTTCCCTAAATTGCAGTACAATATTGTGTTTTACTGTGAATGCTAGAAACCGAAGTCCATTCTTAACATCCTAATTTCCTCTAATAAAATTCCCCTTAATAAGTTTTTACATTTTCCAAATCGTAAAGATCTTTTTTTGTTATTTTCTTCGGTTGTTGTTGGCGGGGGAGTTCATGACACACCATGGATCATTCATGTGATGCTATTGATTCTGAGGTGCGCATGAAGGTTGTTTCAGGGTGAAGGTTCATTCACATTAAAGACAAGTATGAGTTACACGAAGGTGAACCATCAATGCAGAAAGGTGATCTGGGCAAAGAAACAGAAACAAAGGTGAGTAATAAGGTTTGTAGTGTCGCCACAAAATATTAAAATTAATTAAAAAATACACTATAATATTCAATAAAGTACTGGTCAAATAAAGTTTCAAAATGAAGTTAATTTCAAATGCAAGGATAAACAAGTCTGATATTTTTGTTGTCTATGTTCCGTTACGGTGGTCCTTCAGTCTTATTTGTATTTGTTTAAAAATAATTCTCAATCATTCCAAGATAAATAAATAAAATTTAATCATAGTGAAATTTCATCATGCACTGAAGAATGCATCTATTTCATCATGCACCTAAATGCATGATGAACTTGTACTTTTTAGTACTTTTATGTACTGCAATTTTCCCTGTCCTTTTGTACAGCATCGAGGTGTTTGTTTTGTGTTCCAGTTAATCTGAAATTTGAAAACCTTGTGGATGCTCTTTCTGTAGACTCTTCTATACAGACACTGGCTTGAAGAGTGTAGTAATCAATCCAGCCATCATCTCAGCTTACCTCTCTGTTCTCTCTCCTCCTCAGCACTCTTCTTTATTTTAGCTTGTACTAATTCACAATATTTTACCGCAGGTTAATAAACTCACTACAGAAACACCTTCTGCCTCACAGCAGGCTTGCAATTGTTTTCAACAAGCTTGCAGATGTTTTCAGTTCAGTTTAAAGGAAGCATATAATAGGGAAAGGTGACCATAAGGACCAACAATGGGTTCTTTGAGAGACATGCAATAACAGCTACCATACAAGAGTTGTAAAAAAGAGTTTACAGCACTGATACCAAGAATAGAAAATTAATCACTGTTCTGTTGTTCAACCTAACCAATACTTCTGAATCCTCCCTAAACTCTAAAGGTCCAGATGTGGGCCCACACTTCAGTTTTTACTATTTGGCCAAAAATATGTGGACACCCCTCCAATTTATTGAGTTCAGATGTTTCAGCCACACTACTTGCTAACGGGTCAAAAACATAGCCATTCAGTCTCCACAGACAAACACTGGGAGTTGAATGAATCATAGCAAGGATCTTAGTTATGTAAAACGGCACTGTCATAGGATGCCACCTGTGCTACATGAAAGTTCTGCCCTGTTAGATCTGCTTCAAAAAACTGTAAGTCAAGTCAAGAATGTTCTTCTGGGACCATGATGCAACACAGAGAGCAAGAGACAGAACATCACAAAGAACTTATAGCTGAACACCACAAGACTGCACAAGTGTGAGCAGGACAGGACTAAAAAGAGAGCGCAAAAAAACACAAGAGCAACAGTACAACAATATACAGGACAAGACCACATGCAATTCAGTAAACAGGAGCAGTAACAGGACTAGTGTGAGTGAATACAGTATTATGGCATACTGTATTCTAGCAGTAGTGTCATTAAAGGTGCAAAAATGCAAAGGAATGCAAAGATTGAAGAAGACAGCAATAAACAATTTTGCAAAAATGTATAGTATATAAACAAATACAGTGTATTTACAGTGGCAGTTGGGGAGTAAGTTTTCTTTGTTTATGGCAGAACAATTTAGTATGCTGTGTGAGTGGGAGGAAGTGAGCAGTTCAGTTCAGTGTGTGTGTGTGTGTGTGTGTGTGATGTACAGTTTGCTTGTCAGCGTTTGGGTGTGAATCGCTCCAGGGGAGAGAGACCCTGATGATCTTCTCACCGGTCCCTACCATCCTCTGTAGGGTGTTGCAATCTGATGCGGCACAGTTTCTGTACCATTCCAGGATGCAGCCACAGAGAATACTCTCTTTCCTCGGTCTATGCAAGAAGCAGAGACGCTGCTGTTACTGTGCTGTTATTGTGAGAGTGCTATTTTTGTGAAATTCAAGTGTTTAGGTGCAAGTAGTGGACGGGTAGACCATACAAACTCACAGAGCGGGGTCACAGAGTGCTGAAGCATGTAAACTGTAAAAATCCCCCATCCTCTGTTGCATCACTCACAACAGGGCTCCCAACTGCCTCTGTAAGCAATATATCAGCAGAAGAACCGTGCATGAGAAACTTCCTGCCACTGAATGCACACAAGATTTCTATGTGAAATGCCAGTCATTAACTGCGGTGGTGTAAAGCACACTGCCACTGGTCTATGGAACAGTGGAAACGTGTTTTCTGGTGTGATGAATTACATTTCACTGACAGTCTGAAGATCTGGATTTGGTGATTGCCAGGAGCACACTACCTTCTGGGAGGCAAGGTGCCAACAGTAAAGTTTGGTGGAAGAGGGATGATGGTGCAGGGGTATTTTTCAGGGTTATGCGCTCGGCCCTTCAGATCCAATTAAGAGTGATATTAATGGTACAGCATAGTAGAACATTTAAGACAATAATATGCATCCAACATTGTGACAACAGTTTAGGGGGATGCCCTTTCCTGTTCCAGGATGATCCCTTTTTTGCAAAGTTTCATAAAGACATAGTTTGGTGTGGAGATACTAGTATGATCTGCGCAAAGCCCTGACATCAACCTAACTTACCTAACTGTAGTCAGCCCCATTTTAATGGCCATAGTTTTGGAATGGGATGTTCAGCAAACTCAAACAAATGTGATGGTCAAGTTTCCACATACTTGTGGCCATATACTGTAACGGATACATTTATACATTTTTACTGCAGTTACTATGAATATGTATCTGTTTATATGTATGTGTGTTTATGTACATGTATATCCATGCCATATTTAAAGCAGATTCAGTGTAAGTGCATTGTAATTGTTAATTCCTTTGGGTAAAAAGGGAAGTCTAAAAATACCCGTGTAACCGAATCCTTCTATTTTAGGCGCAACTCAATAAGCCACGTGGGACTGCAGTGGCAGAAGTATGTTTGTCTGCAAGCGGTCAAAGCATCCTCCTTATAAATGGTATGTGAATGAGCGTCAGTCTCCAGTATTCAGCTTTTGTCCTCATGAATTATTTAGCACATGGGGCTTAAGTGGAGCCTGTGAATATAAACCTTCACAAAACGCCTCCCCTGGTGGACCTTCATCATCGTCTTGCACCTGAACAGCATCTGTTTGTTCTGTAAGTGAAATTTAGGAGAGGACCACACATTGTCTCGTGGTAATTGTTTTTTTTTTTCAGGGTACATAAATTGGTTACATCACCCCTGTACATTTAGAGATGCGACTACAGTTTTCTTGTCTTCAGGCATGCTGCTTTAAAGTAAAACAATGCAGTAGACCACCTGGATCACCTCTGCTGGTGAGAGAGAGAGAGAGAAAGAGAGAGAGAGAGAGGGAGAGAGAGAGAGAGAGAGAGAGAGAGATAGAGAGAGAGGGAGAGAGAAATGGTACACTTTACAGCACAAACACCGTCACTGTTTGGAATATGGTGGTACTGTTAAAGGTATGTTTTTAGTAGTTTGTAGTTTGTAGCTTCAGTTAGGGAACATTTTTTAAAAGTTGCATTGACTCCACTTACCTTGTCTTAACTCCAGTTTTTTTTTTTTTATATTCATATTCTAAAAGGTTAAGTTATGAAAAGATTCAAATATGTACTTCTCCTCTGGGAAAATAATGTCCCTAAACTTATTTAGGCCAATTAACCTTTGAGGATACATTTACATTGTTCCTTGGGGTACTAAAATTTTAACCCTTAAACAAAGGCAAAATAACAGTTCAGATGAACAAAAGCAATATTCATCAATGCAAATCAACTCTGCCTCTACCTTGTTGCATGTACATACAGTATTGTTTTAAATGTGTATCATTGCTGTTAGATCAAAACTTTGTATCTCCATTTTTGGTGTTTTTAACGAGTAGGGCAGTGCTTTCCTCACACAGTCCAAAGACATCTTTACGTTTACGTTTACGTTAACGGCATTTAGCAGACGCTCTTATCCAGAGTGACATACATCAGTGCTTTAGTAGTCCACATCTGTTCTTCATACCTGTAAAGCTACTTAAATCAACATCTGCATGTACATGTAGATCAGGTACATTGTTTAATTGCCTTTAGGTGTGTGTGTGTCCTGCAATCTCCTTGTGACCTGTCCAGGGTATTTCTCTGCCTTTCATGCTGTAAGAGACTCAGATAATGAATAATTCAAAAATACCAACTGTGTTTTTGTGACAAATGGGTGAATAAAAAATGAAAATAAAAAAAATCATCACATTGTCATAGCTGCCTATATTAGAATTTCATACAGATTTAAACTTTAGTACTGTAAATGCTGTGAAATTTAGTTAGCTGTCTGACAAGACCAGTCTGAGCTTAGACTCAGACCGAAAGTATTATATAATGCCATCGTGCTGAACAGACCAATCCCCGTTCCGCTTTCCCAACACTGCAGAATTACACTTCTTCTCTAAAATGAACCCTGGACTACTGTCTCAAACCCCTGGACTACCTGAGTTTGAGACAGGATCAAGCCTGTAAGCCTGTTCTTAAGACTTTGTCTGGTTTTAGGTACTATCCAGGAAGTACTGTAGTAGTTTTATAAAGTAGCTCTTGATGAAAATGTCAAAAGGGCTCTTGTATATATGATATGGTAGTTAAACATAAATATTTTGCATTTTTCTTTTATCTGAACCTGCTAAACTCATTGTAGGATGCCATGCATTTGTGAGTTACGCTTTAGATAGATGTGTGAGTTTGATTGTGTGTGAGAGAGAGAAAGCCTGATGTGTGTGTGTGTGTGTGTGTGTGTGAGAGGGAGAGAGAGAGAGAGAGAGGGAGACAGAGAGAGAGAGAAAGCTTGTGTGTGTGTGTAGGGGAAAGAGAGAGAAAGAGAGAGGGTGGGGGGTTGAGCAAGCAAATGGGAGAGCAAGAGACAGAAGCAGTGCGGGAGTGGAACAGCAAGCGGAGGAGAGTGGAAAGAGAGAGAGAGAGAGTGTGTGTGTGTGTGTGTGTGTGTGTGAGAGAGAGAGAGAGAGAGTGAGGGAGAGAGAGTGAGAGGCTAGAGGGCTAAGCATTACAATCACTTCTCCTCTAGCCCGTACGTGATATGCCAAGACTGCTGCAGAGGATTGGCTCTTTCTTGCCTGTCCATTTTTTTTTTCATTCCTTTTTTTTTCTTTTTCTTTAATCTGCTTTCTGTCACACAGGACCCGTCATCCTTCCTAGATGCTCGTCTGTAATGGGAGGTAACTATGATCCTTATTAAGCTTAAAAATAGATTACTATTCATAAGAGACGCCCATTAGAGCTTTGAGTTATAGAGCTTGTTGACTGCCTGTAACTTCATTACAGACTGGCAGGACTTTTGCCTCTTCCAGCTCGCCCCTTCCCAGTTTCACTGACTTATTTGGGTTTTTAAAGTGAGTGTGGGTATCAGATGCCAGAGTGGATTTTCTTGTAAAATATCAGGATTTCTTTGCTTGACTGCAAATGACTGCAGGTTACTTTAGAGCCTAAGCAACAAGCTGCATCCTGGACAGATGTATGAAATCTGTATAAGCAATACAACTTAAGGATAATTAAGTGCCTTATAGTCATTCATTCTTTTAAACCTGAAGCAATGCAATACATATTTTTATATGATACAGCGCTTTGCTGTTCCTTGAGTACATAAGTCTGTTCGGTGAACTATGTGCATATGCTTGGTACGTGATGCAGGAAGTGTGGTCTAAGCTGATATTGATTTTTGATTGTGTGAATGTGTGATATGTGTGCTGGGGCAAGTCCGGGGTGGGCTCCTCTGCCCTTCAGCAGGACTCCTTCGGACAGACAGCATTAGTGTTGCATGTGTGGGTTTGTCTCTCTCAGGTTGTCTTGCTGGAAAATAATTGATTCACCTTATTAGGATGCAAGAGGAAGTTCAAGAAAACATTAGATGGGAGTTTGTTTAGAAAATGATGTATTTTCAAATTTGTTTAGAAAATGTTATGTTTTGACTAATTTGATCTGAGCTTTACTTAGTATCTGTTTAACAAAAGTTATGTGAAATGCAGCATTTTGTTATTTCTGTGGATATATTACAGTTAAAGTAATACATAGTAGATGTGGCTATTGCATGTACAAATTGCATACCTTTGCTGAAGATTTCTAAAGAGCATTTATGATTCTGCTCTGGACTTTTACCACTCAGTACTTGGGAGAAGGAGCAATCTAGAATAAAGTGCTGTGGATGTTTGATGATAGGAAAATCTTGAACCCCATTTTTAGTTTGTTCTGGGGATGAATAAATCTTCTGAAAGTTTTAAGTGCACCACAAGAGGCATTTTGAAAGATAACTTTGAAGCTCGCTTATTCAAACAAGACTGCAACTAGCTCATACTCAAGCAGTTATGATAACATACAAAAGTCAGAGCTTTAGAAGTCAGAGCTGTACAGTATCTAAGCTTTTGTTGTGTTTTGGTTTGACAGGGCAAAAAGGGGACCTCCGTTTATGGAATAGAGGAGCCTGCGATTCCCAGAGATATCCATTCAAAAGCCTTGTCAACCACTGGTGAAATCGAGTAGCCACTTAAGCCTCGCTAGTTGGAGAGGGGAGACACCCTCACAATCGAAGTTCTAAAACAACCGAGAGAGGGAGAGAAAGGAGAGACAGAAGAAGGACAACAGGCAAAGATTTGCCTGTCTTGCAACTTTGGAGACCATCATCACAATTTCATAAGAATTTGACACGCCACAGTGCTGCAACAAATCTGTCTTTTTTAGGCAGTGTCTGCGAACAAGAACCAGCAGACTTAACCACTAGATGCCCAGGCACCTTTTGCGAATAGTAACAAGACACTCAATCTGCACTATGCCCGCAAAAGGCTGAGAAGTGAATTTGCACATCG
This sequence comes from Brycinus macrolepidotus, assembly GCA_037974445.1. Classification (NCBI taxonomy): domain Eukaryota; kingdom Metazoa; phylum Chordata; class Actinopteri; order Characiformes; family Alestidae; genus Brycinus; species Brycinus macrolepidotus. The sequence goes on along the minus strand of JBBPCZ010000017.1, from coordinate 17,126,654 downwards.
AAACCAGGTCCGTTTTAGGGCTGCTTTTGTTGTTTTTTTGGTTCATAGAAAATAGTTTCAAATGGGGTCATAATTGTCCTCATCAGGCCAGTGGGACTGTTGTATTTACTCCTGAAGATGAAATCAAATTTGCCTCAACCTGCTCACCTCGCAGGATCTTTCCCCTGTGAACTAATTGGACACACAAGCTGAAAGAGTTTAAAGTTTGACAAACCAGTCTGGCTGTTAAAGCCCGCAGCTCGAATGATCAGTTTGGAAATACCTTTTCTGTTCCTCTTGCTTCGAAAAGGCTTGGAAAAACCACCTCAGGGCCCGGCACCACTCACCACTCTCACCTTTTTGCCCTGGTAAAACAACTGCACTCCCCAAAACCAATATGGCTGCTGGAGTGGCTACATGGCTGCCCTTTGCCAGGGCAGCCGCTGTCGGCTGGCTTCCCCTGGCCAAAAAGACAATGCCCAAGCCGCCTGTGGACAAGAAGAGTCGCAGTGATGAGATCCTGATCGTTAATGTGAGTGGGCTTCGCTTCCAGACCTGGAAGAACACTCTGGATCGTTATCCTGACACCTTACTGGGAAGCTCAGAAAAGGAGTTCTTCTACAATGAGGACACTCAGGAATACTTCTTTGACAGGGACCCAGAGATGTTTCGTCATATCCTCAACTTCTACCGTACAGGCAAGCTGCACTATCCAAGGCAAGAGTGCATCCAGGCCTTTGACGAGGAGCTGGCTTTCTATGGCATTGTGCCGGACATCATAGGGGACTGCTGCATGGAAGAGTACCGTGACCGCAAGAAAGAGAATCAAGAGCGACTAGCTGAGGACACAGAGGCAGAGATGGCCACAGACATTCCGCTGCCCCCAAACAGCACACCCCGAGAACGCCTTTGGCGGGCCTTTGAGAATCCTCACACCAGCACCATGGCGCTGGTCTTCTACTATGTCACGGGATTCTTCATTGCAGTCTCGGTCATCGCTAATGTGGTAGAGACGGTGCCATGCCGGCCTCCTAAAGGCAGCGTCAAGGACTTACCTTGTGGTGAGAAGTACTCAGTGGCCTTCTTCTGCATGGACACAGCTTGTGTCCTGATCTTCACCTTTGAGTACTTGATGAGGCTCTTCGCTGCACCCAGCCGCTGCAAGTTCATGCGCTCGGTCATGAGTGTCATCGATGTGGTGGCCATCATGCCCTACTACATTGGTCTGGTCATGCCCGAAAATGAGGATGTGAGCGGTGCCTTTGTAACACTCCGGGTCTTCCGAGTCTTCCGAATCTTCAAGTTCTCTCGTCATTCGCAGGGCCTGAGAATCCTAGGCTACACGCTGAAAAGCTGTGCCTCCGAGCTTGGCTTCCTTCTCTTCTCCCTCACCATGGCCATCATCATCTTTGCCACTGTCATGTTCTATGCTGAGAAAGGCACCAAGGGAACCAACTTCACCAGCATACCAGCCTCCTTCTGGTACACCATCGTTACCATGACAACGCTGGGGTTAGTCTATCCATTTTTTTTTCCTTGGCTTTACATGAAGTGTTAGTAATTGTTGAGATGTGGGTAAGCTTAGATCAGAGGAGATCCTTCCACAATACATATGTTTGTTGTGTAAATATATAAAATCACACATTTCCTCTGCTGTTCTGGCATGGATTATCAAAAAACATTGCACAAGTTTGAAAATGATCAACAGTACAGACAGAATTTAGACTTATTGGGTTCAAGCTTAGCTATGCAACATGCTTTTGTCCATTTTTAAAGATATGTAATAAGGTGTCAGACACCAAATAAGCAGGTCTGTTTGGACATTCAATTTAGGCATGTATACGAAGTTTCTTTTACATATTAGTGACATTAAACTCATAACTTCAGTGAAAACCAAAACGGGGAGACTTCCAGACATGTCTGATTGACTAATTGTGGGGGTAAGGAGACACCAGTATGTATTCAGTCAAACTGCTCCTTTAACAAACCTGATTCATCTTCAGTGATGTGATTCTGAGCTGAAGATATGTTACACTAGAGAGAACAGCAAAGTGTCCAGTGCCGTGGCCCTGGAGGACTGGAGTTTGCCACCTTTTCCTTCGACAGACCCTATAATTGCATACATATACAACATCCGCGTTTTGGTAGAGTGAGGTACACGGGCTATGCGGCAGCATTATGGTGGCTCGCATAGAAGCCGACAAGATCCATTAAGGACTCTTGGAAAATTCCCCCGTGCTCAAATCCACTTACAGTTTCATTTCTCATGCATGCTGCTGACAGTGTCCTCACATACGAATTCTCAAGAAAGTTCTGCAGTGACTTATGAAGTATAAAACACTGCAGTGATTTCCAGGTCTGTGGACGCCATGTGCTGCACTATTTCACATTTTTCCCTAATTTAGCACAACTCTTGAACTAATGAACAAGCCCCCCATGAGCTCACTCGGGTGTCTTGGAGCCGCAAAAACAAAACAAAATGTGTAAAACAAACGGGCCACAGGACTAGGATTGCTTTATTATCACTTACCTTTACACAGATCTATTCAGGGGGGATTTTCTTCTGCTGCAATATATGAAACTTTAATTTCAATCCATTTTATCACAGATAGCAGATAGGCACAAATGAAAAGTACTGCACGGGAGAATTGTGTTTCTAGTATTGTATTGATATTTTATGAAGACTGTTTAACTGGACTGTGTAATATGAGTGTGTGCATCTACAGGCTATCCCTAATCAATCAAATTGGCCAGGTGATGCAGTGATACTTCCACTATTATCTAACACATTAAATGCCACACACACAATTTGATTTTTTGTTTAATTTTAGTGATCTACCATACAGCTCAGTCTGTTTTGTTTCAATCTCAGATACCTTTTTTACTGTTGAAAAGATTGTGTGGGTGAGTCTTTCAGTCTTTTAAATGCTGTTTCACACAAAGTAGGTGTGGGCAATACATTGTTATGTTATTATTGCTGTGAAAACTTACAGCACAAAACACTTTTCTGGGTATTTGGGTACCAAAAAAGACTGATTAAACAGCCAGTGTACAGTAACTGCATAAACTCCATAGTAACAAGTATATGGGTGCAAACAATGCATTTCTTTCATATGGCATAAACTGTTGCAGGTGTTTTTGTCAATTTTAACTTGTTCACAAACCTCTAAAATCTGAAGATCATAATACAATGGTGTATCATTTTTCAATAGTGGCGGTTGTAAGGTCTACTATAATTCTACTATAATTCAAATTTATGCTGGCACCCTTATGGAATTCTGTTGGTATGTTAGTGTGAAGCTAGTAGTGGTCCACATTAATATTTTTGGAGGTTATAGCATTAATAATTTTGGAGGTTCTAACACAGACATTTGGTAGTAAAAGGCACTCCATGTTGTATTTGAAGCTTGTAGCAGACACAGATATATTTTACCCTGGATGTCTCAGATTTAATGTGACTACTTCAGGAAAGATCCCTTACATAGAATAAGTCCCAGTTCATATTCCTACAAGTGTCGGAAACCTGTTTTGCTATCACTCATGTTCGAAGTGAGTGACATATCTAGGCCTTCCACAAGGCCTAGAGTACTGTTCTCGCTCCCTGTTTTGTAATGGGTTAGGGGATTCCAGATTGTATAACTTTCTGTTTGGAGACTAAACCCTTTTGTCTCCAATTAAAACTTAATAATGAAGTAAGAATATTACTGTAATACTCAGAGTCTAAGTACATGCATTATGATTCTATAAAATAAATGTGACAGACTTGTTTTCATTTAGTTCTCAGAAATCATTAGGCATTCTCCAAAGGCCCAGAAGGCCTTGAAGATCTCCCTTCAAGTATTATTATTACACTTCATAATAATGAGCTTTATTGCCCAGCCTTAGCACAAAGCCTGCATTTCATCTGCTGCACTTGCTATCTGATCTTACTAGGATTTCCAGTTCAGTGAGGAATGGTTGACTTCCTTACAAACAAAACTAAAGCGATGTTATAAAACAAATGGGCCTTAGTAATTTACATACAGGTAAAACAAAAAATTAGCCCTGAGCTTCTGTTTTATTGTGGGGTGCTCTCTGAGAGGAAATGTCTGTTTAACATTCCCATGAAGAGAATTACAGTAGGCCGTCACGTTATTCCTAGTGATTAGTCACAGACTGCGGTAGAAAGAATACATACACACACACACATGCACACACAATAACACATGCACGCACAGACACATACACATACACACTCATCCATGCCTGTTGAGGAGAAGGAAGTTGAGTGAGGCAGAGTTACAGTTGTGCAGTGTGTGTGTGTGTGTGTGTGTGTGTGTGTGGTGGGGGGGGCATGCAATACATCATAAGCTCTCACAGTGATGGATGGAGGGAAGCAGAGTGCTGTGTCACAACAATTGGGATGAGAGAATGAGAAAGCTTTGTATGTGTGCATGTGAGTGTGTGTGTATGTGTGTAAGTGTGTGTGTGTGTGTGTATGTGTCTGTGTGTGAAAGACTGCCAGAGTAGTGTGAATGGGTGTTTGTG
>JBBPCZ010000017.1:17088778-17100125 GCA_037974445.1 Brycinus macrolepidotus | reverse complement strand
ATGAGAAGGCCTGGCTCACAATCTCTGTTCCAGTTCATCCCAAAGGTGTTGGATGGGGTTGAGGTCAGGGCTCTGTATGGGCCAGTCAAGTTCTTCTACACCAAACTCATCCAACAATGTCTTTATGGACCTTGGCTTGTGCACTGCCTCACAAATTTAATTAGATGGACAGGATAGCCCATCTTAACCCCCCATTAACTTAATGCTGGACAAGGCACACATCTCTTAGCTGATGTAACAGTTAGCATTCTCCTCCAAGAGTGTTGAGCTGCCCAGTAATGTTGCATTAGCAGCAGTTTGAAAGGATACAGTGGCTTCATATGACTCAGAAGAGACATGTGCTGACTCTCTCCTTCCAGCTTGGAGCATCATGTAAAGGGGGGACCTTAACTAGAGGGGTTTTAATTAAACTAGGGAGGAAGTTGAGCAAGAAAAGGAAAAAACGGGAACATGTGGTTTTATGTGACAAAGTATGGGCCCTTTTAGCAGATTATTTCTGCTGGCTTCCAGTTGTTGTACCTTAATCATTCAGGCACCCCGTTATGGTCCCCCTGAGTCAAATACATTAGCAGGAAGAGCCTGGTCCCTTTGCTCAAACGTGCTGGAAGAGAATCAGTCATGTCTGCTTCATCCTGCATGCAATTGCACTGGGTAATGGGCATACATCCTTTCCATTTGCACATTGATGGGTGTGTATGTCCGGGACCATGTTTGTTTGTGTATGTGTGTGTGTGTGAGTGTGTGTGTGTGTTGATGAGTTTAGAATTACACTGTGACAAGTGCTGGCCCTCTGAGCTGAGTTGTGAAGATGCAGATTGCTGACTAGCTGGCACAGCTGCTTTGTGACATGGACAGTTGTGTACATATGCATGGGGTCACTGTTTCAGAAATCATGTCCCTCTAAAAAAAGCCCCCTGGAAGCTTTGGGGCAATTTAAAAGGCCATATTTTGTTTAGACATTTAATGAGAAAGTTTTACATCAGAAGGAATTGTTTTGTCTCGGCAAAAAAAAGTCTTTTCAAGACTCTACATTGGAAGTCCTGCCAAAAATGCACTTTTCAGAAACACCTTTTTTTGTGTTGGTGTCTCTCACCTGTCAGCTTATCTCTCTTCTGCTGACTTTTCTTTCTGGCAGGCCTGTGAATACGCATACATAAAAGGATTCCAAGTGTGTCACAGTAACGACTTTACTGATGTAGTACTTTTTCTGTACATGTACATTGTATAAGTTAATAAAGAATAAATAAAACCATTACTGTCATGACAAAATACGTATATCCAATGTGGTTACTTTACAGGGGAAGGACGATTGTGCTTATTTTTGTTAATGAAAGTTAATATAAGAAGATTTTATTAAGGAATTTTTAACCATTTTATGTACAGGGCCCTGTACAGGGTCCTGCTGGTGACGGCCTGTTCTTAATGAGGAAACTTAATAAAGTGTGGGAAAGGGATCCTACTGCATGATTTTGGCTTAAGAATTGTGGGTATAGGATAGTTAGGTGATTACCACAGCTTAGTAAGGCAGAGCCAGACATCAGGATCCCTTTCCTATGCCTTAGTAAGAAGGAATGAGTGACAAGGCTGCTGGATATACAAAAATTGTTATATAGTTCTGACATTACAGCAACAATATTCAATAAAATATACAAGAAACAATATAAACAATACAATAATATAATTTTATTTTATTGTGCATTTTCTCTTTTCTGCCTCATGATTTCATCACCATTTTATTTTAATTTTACTTTGTTCTCAAGTGTTGAACTGATCTGTTGGTCTTGCTTAGTTCCCTCTCTTATTCACTTACTCTATTTGATACCAGTCATTTTAAAACACATTGTTACTTGCAGTTAGAGAGAGTTCAGTGTCACCTAGAAAGAAAAAGAAAAAGGAAGATCCTACATGCCCTTGTACGGCTACTCAAAACCTGAGTCTGACACTTTACTGAAAAATGATGTGAATAATGTATGTGATTTGAAATTGTTATTGCATAACTGGCTAAAAGAAGCTCCTTTTAAAACCTTTTCAAACTAATGTATATGCTGAGGCCAGTTAAGCCTTATCTACTGTAGACCACTGTTTTAGGGACAAAGTTATTAATGGAGATCTGGTTTTCATCAGCCATGTGTTAGAACATGGGTTAACCTGAATTCTGTGATTTATACAGAGTAATACTTTTTGACCCGTTAACCTATACATAAGGCTTCTGTGCAAGGGGTCTTACTCAGTGAATCATTTAGAATGAATACTAACATGTAAATTATAAAACAAATACTTCTAGTTCTAAAATCTGACTGGCTGAGCTAAGTTTGAAGCTGTAAAATACTCAGTATACACATATATAACTGCTCATTGTTTGATTTCTGCATCAAAGGGCCCATATCAGTATCACAGCTTTTAGGAGCATGTTTAACTATTTTTGGGTTTTGTAATGTTAAAAATGGAGTCTGGCAATATGCGCATCTATTGCATGATGGTCCCAGACTGTGTGAAGTCATTAATTGTGACCATTTTTGTGGACCACAGCTGAAGCGATGGTCTATCAGAATTTGCTCCAACATGCACATGAACAGTCATGGCACTTGTACACCCTGCATATAGGACTTCGATTTTATGCTTACTGGTAATCTTTAATTAGACATTCATTTCACTCACTGCATTGAAACACTGGCCTGGATTCACATTAATTCCCAGCCATCTCCTCTCTATTTCACACCATTAACACCTTTCCGCGCTATTGGAGGGGATTTTAATTTATAGACGATGCCATTCCTGACACCGCTGGCATGCATCCTTTTCATTTCATGCAGTTCTAAAAGTGGGCAGTGGGCTGGCGTCGACGGCAATAGCGACTTTAATTCAAACCATTGAAGCATGCCCTCGGGTGTCTGCGCAGTGCCAGTGTGGGAAGAGAAGCGGAGAGATACTGATTGCTTGATACACTAACACTCTGGCTTGCCACTTCCTGGCCGTACGTTGATTTATCTGCGGGCTTGCAGGAGCTAGAAGGGCTGTGGCTTCTCCCACTTTAGCCTACAGATGCTGCAGTGACTAGGCTGGGTCTAGAGCTGAATGATACGGGATGGGGGTGGGGGTATTAGAAGAGAGTAACAGTTTCGGATTTTGCAATGGATACTGTGATATTTAAACAATAAACAATAAAAACTCATTCACTCAATGGAAGTGCTGTGTTTTGGGGGGGCGGGGGATAAACTGGTAAGTCAGTATTGCCGCTGTTCCAAAAGCTTTTGGGGAAAAGGTAGGGAAAATTTGTTAATGTTAATTTTAACAAGGTTTCTATGTGATGCATTAATCCTCACATAAAATTACATCCTTACATAAAATGTATTTTATTGTTTCTTGCATTATGTCATTGCTAGGCCAAACACAATCTTGTAACAAGAACATCCAGAGACCACCATAAGAAAATTTTGGTCTAACTGTTCGTGGTAATGTATATTTATTGGAATGGTGTGAAGTTTTGAAACCAGTCTAACACCTTATGAAGGTGGAGACCAGCATAGAGGGCAATGGTGCACTCATCAACATTGTCTAATAGACAAAGAGCCTGTAGTTAGCCTATGAATGTTTTGTAAGTTAGCATGGCTGAAAAGTCCCCCACTGAAAAGTCCCCCCAGACATGCATTCGCATTATGCGATCTGGTCCCACAAGATTATTGAATGGGTTGATTCATCCATACACAGAAAATCTTATTGGTTAGGATGCCCACAACACATGATGAAATTCAGGGGTTGGTTAGAGGACTAACCCAGCTAGGGGCTTCTATGCTGCTCTCAGATGGAAAGGCTACATTCTTTAATTTTCTGCATTTTGGAGACTTCAGACATGGAGCAGTTAAGAGGTTTTGTATTAAGAATTAATTTTAAGTAGTAGAAGTAGGCCGTTTCATTTATTTATGTCATGAGCACAGACGGGGTATGGGTGGTGCCAGCCAAGATTGCACAAGATTCCATGCAGCCTGGCTTTGCTGCTGGACAAGGCCTATGTGCTTTACTATGACCAACAAACTCAATGCACTGACTTTACTACATAATGCTTACTTAAGTACTATACTGTCTACCCCTATTAAAAATGAAACCAGTGTTGGGCTGGCTGCGAAAAGATAAAGTAGAGATGCTAGAGTGAAATTCATCACTAAATCAGACTGTAACCTTCGCTAGCTCGTCACAACAATGCAGAAGAGGTGATGTAAACTATACACTGCGGAGGGGGAAAGAGGAACATGAAATCCCAATCCCTCCTCCTACAACTTTTATGTGCTCCCCATCAATAAGTCATCTCAAAATACTATTCTAGCAGCAATGAGGAGACTGTACGAGGAAGGAGAAGCTAGGCCTAACTCAGAGAAAAGAAAATGCAGTGAAAAAGAAAGTCTGGCAGTGAAAAAGAAAGTCTGGCAGTGAAAATACAGTACGCTTCCAGTGCACCAGTGGACTTCCTTTGTTTCTCTCTGAACGAATGTTATTATATATCCAACAAAGAGATAGGATGGGTCATGATTTTCAAGTATTTGAATAATCATTAAACAACAAAAGAAGAAGAAGGTGTAAGGTGTTTTACCAGATAAAATATGAGTGGCACATGATTAGATTTAATTTGATTCTGTTCTCATTTAGACAAACATGATCAAATAGTTCACAGTGAATACTGAACAGTATTTTTGCTTGAAATGCCCGTCCTAGCAAAAATATCTCCATTGCCATGAGTATGCCAACTTGCAGCTGATTTACTGCTGGGCTGCAACCACTGACGTTAACATGTCTTGGTACTGTAAACTCTCCTTGGCAGAAAGTGTTTTCAGGAAGAGTGCTCACTTTTGCAAAGTGAGTTGGTGTGTTTTGTGCTTTTGCTTTAGGAATGCAACAGCAGTTCTGTCCATCTGTGTACCTTGCAGTCCCTGTCCGTTATTTCTGTATTCTCATTAAAACGCTGGCTGGTTTCTTCAATAAAAAGACAATTTTTCACTCAATTAAATTGATGGTGCTTCTGGTCGCAGCTGGCTGAACCGGCCCTGATGAGCAGGCATGGCTCAAATTTCACCTTTGGCCATCGTAAACTGACACATTGGATTTTAAGGTTTTCATTTTTGCTGCAATTGGCCAGAGAGTGCATTAGCCCTTATTGTTTTATATTGATAATTATACTACTTCAGCTGTTACATTTTCCTATGTATAACCTGCCATGGAGGGTCATTGCATTCCATTGTTTCTATTCAGTATGCATGGTTACAATCTTTTTCCCTTTAGGATCAATAAATCTAGTGTTGCAGTGTAGTAGTGATGCAGGCTAGCAACTGGAGGGTTTGAATCCAAAGACTAAATGTATATTCTTGGTTAGTGTCTGGGATGCAAAACTGGAAAGTTGCTACTACCAGTCTTTTAGATAACACCAATTCACCATTATCTCCATCTGCCTTGATCTCTTTCACTCGATGACTCTGGTGATCCCAGTCCGGACACTGGTAGGCAGCAAAAATCCATTATAAAGCAGAAATGTGGGGTAGGGCTGGTGTAGGTCTGATACCAGATATTGAACGATACCAGATATTGGGCAAACTGGAATACAAGAATGAGCCCGTTTTTTACCGAAAGACATGAGCTCCTAACCTTCTCAACCTATGTTGCCCATATAACTAACCACAAAAAACTATAATGCCTGCAAGAACTTTATACCAACCTTACTGTTTAAAACGTAAGGCAATATAACACAATCATCAATGTAGTCTCTGTAAATATATAGGTAAATCTAAAATGTATATTACCAACCTATATTTTTAAAAGGTTTTCAGATAAACATTTAATCTGAAAAAACAAGATGTTCGTAAAAATTCTTACACTGAGATTGTGTGATATGTTGTTAGATGTGTGTTAGATGTGTGTTTCTTACTGTTGATCAGGAGACTGTTTGAGTAGTCTGAACAGAATAGCCTACTTTTGGATGCTCAAAGTGAAATGCTTCATTTAAAAGTACTAATTTTAAAGCTATGACTGGTATCGCTATAGCCACATGTCGCAATCAATAACTATTGGAGTCTAGACACAGTAACGTAAATGATGAATCTTAAATAAAACTGAGCATTGACTATTCTCCCATTCTGCATTGAGTTAAAAGGCTATGAAGGATATGGACTCAATGTAAAATGTGCTATAGACCAGTCAGTGGATTATAAAGCTTAAGGACTGAAAAGGTCTGCTTAAACTACCCTGTAGGGATTTCAAGAAAGGATAGAGAACCTTGAGTTCAGGCAGAGTGACAAGGAGTGGAACATCATAATAGTTAAGTTCCATTCACTGGGTTCAGAGTTCAACATTCAAGATAAGATCAGCACCACAGAGGAGCAATTATCAGTGAACTAGCAACAGGGTAATGGGCTTACTAATACATTTGGGGAGCGCAGCTAGCCCGTCTGGTCCCACAGAAAAGCTACTGTAGCACAAACAGCTGATAAAGTTAATGCTGGCTATGACACTGAGGCGCCAAAACACAGTGGGCACAACTACAATGGGCATGTGTGCATCAGAACTGGATTGTGCAATGGAAGGAGGCAATCTGTTCTGATGAATCACATTTTCTTTTATATCACGTGGACGGCCATGTGTGTGTGCATTACTTACCTGGGGAATAGTTAGCACCAAGATGCGCTAAGGGAAGAAGGCAAGATGCTGGAGGCAGTATGATGCTCTGGGCAATATTTTTTGGGTCCTGGCATTCATGTGGATGTTACTTTGACATCTACCACCTACTCGTACACTGTTGTACGCTAAGTACACCCCTTCATGGCAACAGTATTCCCTAATGGCAGTGGCCTCTTTCAGTAGGATAATGCACCCTGCCACACTGTGAAATTGTCCAGTAATGCTTTGAAGTACATGACGTAAAGGTGTTGACTTGGCCTCCAAATTCCCCAGATCTCAATCCAAACGAGCATCTGTAGGAAGTGCTGGACAACCGAGTCTGATCCAATGATCTGCTGCTACTGTCTTGGTCTCAGATACTACAGCCCACATTCAGAGGTCTGGTGTAGTCCATGCCTTAACAGGTCAGAACTCTTTTGGGTGCATGAGGGGGACCCACACAATATTAGTAAATTGGTTTTAATGTCATGGCTGATTGGTGTACAGGCCTTTACAGGAACTTTTCTCATAGACATGCTGTGTGACTTAGCAAAGCTTGACTCATATTTGTTTGTGAAATATGTATTGGGAGTTGTGCAGTATGCTACATTCTTCCTGCAATGGCATTTATTAATAATGACACGTGTGTTTAATATAACTGACTGACTGTAGGTGGAAGCTGTTAAAATTAGCTGGTGAAATGTGCAGGGAGCTGAGGTGAGAGAACTGTTTGAAGCTGCTGAGGAGCATTTCTACAGCTTTGCCTTTTTTCATTTTCCACAGATATTTGCTTTGCTGTTTGTTTTAATGTGTACAGCACAATTATGAAATGGAGTACATACATAAGTGTGGTTTCATTATTTTGGTTAGTGAAATAAAGATGACCAAGTAAAATATCAAATGAGGCAATGTTACAAATAGTGGTTCACAAGTATTTTGAGCAGAATTTGAATGAAGAAAAAAGCTGCTTGTATCCATGTTGCGGCACAACCTACTAATGACACTAAAGCTGGGAGGCAGCAGGCCTGCTGTTGCGAGCGTGAGGAAATGACACTGAACGTGCTGGTGCAGATTAAGCCAGGAGCGTCATATCACATTGAGTAAATGACACTGAAAAAATTGTTGCGCATGGAATAATATTAAATGATATAGTGTGTATATATACTCAATCCAAACAGTAATAGATCCGGCAGCTCAATAGGATGGGAAAGTCCTGACACAGAAGAAAAAGCATCAGATTTCTATGTAATGCTGGATATTACAGCTTGTAAATAAGGCTTCTAAGTATTAAACAATCTCTTGTATGTTTGTTTTCTAAAATGAAGCAACAGCTTTTAATACTTTTAGTAATAAATTTTGAAGTATGCAAATTAAAATAATATTCAAAGCACAATGGTAACCAAGCAGATCATTAAACATTACATTAATACAATAACCACAAATGCTTAGCAGATGCTTCATAGTTAATGTTATTGTAGTCATTGGAGGTGGGGGGTGGAAGCTCACCAGCAAATTTGACGTGACCGTACAAAATGACAGCCCTGGTGTCGCTACAGGTTACAAACCAGTTGTTTACCTCAGTGTTAATAAGGTCTTTTGAGGCGTAGACGATCACAGCAGTAGTGTGAGTGATAAACATCACTGGTGTTGTTTTTATTACTGTGTCTTTCACTGGACACCCAAACAAGAGTTGAAAGTAAAGTGTGTGCACGCTATGGCCAAAGGTGACATGTTACTTTGTACAGTCAGTTTTCCATATTGTTATGTGATGTTGAACATGCTGGTGTGTGTAGAGTTGAGTGTATGATACTGAATATGTTAGTGTATGTTAAGTTGATTATATGATATTGGATGTGCTGGTCTGGGATGAGTTAAGTGTTTGATATTGGATGTGCCGGTGGGCGTTAGGGAGATAGTTTGATACTGATTGTGCTGGTGTGTGTTAAGATGATTGTATGATATTGATTATGAAGGGGTGGATTGAGTGTATTATACTGAACATACTGGTGTGGGTTGAACTGATAGATATTGATTGTGTTAGAGTGGGTTGAATGAATGATACTGAACATAGTAATGTGTGTTAAGTTGATTGATATTGAATGTTGAGCCTAATAAATGCATTGGCATCCTTAGCACGATGGGCTTATTTCAGCGGGCCTGATTTATGGTTACAGGGAAGAATTTGAATATTTATGCATTCTTTAGCCATGGTTTTCACATTAAATTGTATCTAATTGTACGGCCATGTATCATTTTGCATTGCATCATACTGTATTGCTCTAAATTGTTGTATTGCAACTACGATGTTAGCTTGTAGTTAGTATGTGAACTTGGGGCTCATATATGTATATATATATATTTTTTTTTTTTTGGAGAAAGGAATAAGTGAAAGTGAAATTTCTTTCTTCTGTCAGATGACACCAAAGTCATTTAAAAAGATTTATTTCTGCTGTCACTCACTAATACGCTTCTTTTTACAAGTTAACTTTTCAAATGTCAGACTGATGCTGTAGCCACTGAGGGGACCAAGGCTAGGCTTTAAAAATAGACCAGAAATTTCAGCGTAATTGTCCTTTGCTTTGCTCCTTGCAAAGTGATTTTGCTCCGGACTTGGCCTGTCATTTATTTGATAGAGTAGATATGGATCTCCCCCGACTGCCGTCTTCCACCACAGTCTTCATAACTGATAGACCTGATCTGCTCCATCAGGCTATGCGAGAGAAGCAGCCTAAAATCTATTTCTCAGTTTCTGACCTTTCCATAAACCACATCCACTCCTCATCATCATCTTATATTCTTCTGTCTCTCATGTTTTTTCTCATTCACTTCTGTTTTTCTGCTTCACCCGCTGCCCCTTTTGCACATTTTAAAGGTCAACTTCTGTATCAGAAATTTCTCGGTGAGTGTCACAAAATTGTTTAATCAGGACAAAAAAAAACAAGATAGTGCTACTTTAAACAAAAACCCAGCAAAACATTGCCTTTTACAACATATGTCAAATTTGAAGCATGGAATCAGGGTGTCATGTTAGACTCTGATCCCTGATTTATCCCTCATTTTAATTATGTTAATAAGATTCCTTTCTGAAATTTAATAAATAATTCTAAAGACCTGTTCTACCCCAGAGCGATCCAGAAAAAAAGCTGTACATGCATTTGTTACAAGCAGATGTTCATTTTTCCAAGAAAGTTATCCCCTAAACTAGGGCTAGGTATTTAAACTCAGTACTACAGAATCTCTAAAAAGGACTTGTTCTTCAGCATCAACTTTCAGTACCTTAGAAGTAGGTCTTAACAATATCAGAGAGCCAATAATGCTTGTTTCCAAGTGTATATTGCTGACTGGAGTTTCATTACAGAAAGTTTATTCATGTGTAACAACTCTGGATATAAAGATATACTACTGATATTTCTTGTATATGTAAAGTCCACTCCCAGCCTTTACAATCGGCATGCATGTTATTGGCATTGGCACTTCTTGGTTAGTTTGAAATTTTGAGGTCAGTAAGTACACACAGGATATGGTTCAGGAACAGTCAAGGTTCTGGTTATTTTTTAATTGGTATATATATATATATATATCTCCAACTTGGCCTCTCTATATGGCTTGTATAAATGCATTCCAAAACACAGGTAGGACAAAAATCTTGTGATAGTGTGCTTCTCGTCAGCATTTTGTTTGTGTAATGTTCCTGCCCTTTGACCTCTGTTTTTTTCTTTTGTGTCTCTAAACCTCCCACCCCGTGCCCTGAAAGTCATCATTACAAATGAGCTCTGCAACTCAACTGACCTTCGCTGTTTTACAGTAAACAGGGTCGAAAGAAAAGTCAACCTACACTCTATACATTATGTTACCATCTTCTTACAAGCAAAAAGTATGTATCGAAAACAGCTTATATTTTCCACACTATGATGTATGGCTGTATTGTCCTACATTCTCAGCATGCAGGTCTTACAACATCTCTGAAAATTAAACAATGCTTTCACAAACTCAGATACAGAAACTAGACTGAGTTAACACTGCAGATATTTTAAAATATGGCAATTTTTTAAATTACATTACCATTGTCATTGATGTTGTTATGAAATAAAAAAAATGGTTTCCACTGTATTCAAATAGCCTCTGATAGGTTGTTTATAGATGTTTAGAGAGATGCTCAGAGAGTAGGCTCTTGTAAGAGAGAACAACAGAGAAAGCTGTGCAAAAATAGATAAACTGATAGTCTCTTTACAGCAATGACTTAGAAGAACCACCAGAGAATCTTTCAATCGATGGTTCTTTAAAGAACCATGTCTGTAAATGAGATGTGTGACTGCGACCAAGTTTAAAGATTCTCCACATAATGTAAACTTCCTATAGCAATTGAATGCTTTTTTTTCTTAAAATCGTTCGTCCGAGCCAAAAACTCTCTCTTTTTTGAGACTTTATTCACAGTACTTCCATACAGTCTGTGATCATCTTCTGCTCAACAGTCTGCTCGGCACTCTTCTCTTCTTTCTCTTGACCTCTCTGTCCTTCCTCCCCTCTCTCTTTTGACCCTCATCATTCCACCATGACTCCTCCCATCCATCCCCATCCTAGCCTCTGCGCATGTCATTATCTGCTGTTAATGGGCCTTCAGTGCCAATATCCTATTTTTCTGCCTTTCTCCTTCACAATGTCCCTCTTTCTTTTTGTTGTGCTTTTCTGTTTCTCTGTCATCCAATCT
>JBBPCZ010000017.1:17060932-17083355 GCA_037974445.1 Brycinus macrolepidotus | reverse complement strand
CAGTAGACATAACAAAAGTCCTTTAAACACAAACAAAACCCTAGCGGCCTCTAGCGGCCGTAACTCAGACCTGACACTTAACCAGTTAAGCTTTGCATGCTGCCTCTTTGAGCTCCTCTATATAAGAAGTGTTACATATTACTCAATAATTCAAATAATTAAAAATTATTGTTAAGTCAGACTTAACATTGGTCAATTTATTATGTAATTTAAATAGTATATACAGCTAATGAAATTTCACATCAATTGGCCATTAGGTGGCAATATTCAAATCAAACTATGTGGAAAATAAATATATATTTTTATCCAGTGCACTGAGCCTGAGTCTGCAATTTTTTGTAAATGGTTTATTTTTCTACAATTGTAATATGCCTAATTTATTATAACCAAACTTGTATATATCCATCAGGAATTATTTTAAAACTACTGTAGATCATTGTCTATGTCCCTAGTGGTAAGTACAGAGCCTGCTGGTGTGTAATAATATATTATAAACACTAAAATAAATTCAGTGCAGCATAAGATTAGTAGTCCTATTTCTTGCATACATATAATTTGACTGAGAAAAGACAGATGTAAATTTATGTTGGCTTATCATTAGGGATGCAGGATGATGTATGTATATACCAATGATATTGCCTGAAATATATTGGAAAGATTATGATTTGGCCGATAATTCAAACCAATATTTGACGCTGCAATAATTGTACTCCAGAAGAGCATAATATTTAGGTTATTCCAGGCCACTATGTTGAAATGTCCACATTTTATTCATTTTAATTTATTTGTAAAGTAATAAAGTAAAATGAAGGCTGGTAGCCTAGTGGTTAGGGCGTTCGCTCTGCAATCAGGAAGTCGTGGGTTCGATCCCAAGACCGCTAGGCACCTCTGAGGTACCCTTGAGCAAGGTACCGTCCCCACACACTGCTCCCCGGGCGCTGTGTTCCTGGCTGCCCGCTGCTTCACTTGGTGAATGGGTTAAATGCAGAGGAAGAATTTCATATTTTTCACACTGTGTGCTGTGGTGTGTTCACGTGTGACTATAAGGGGCCACCTTACTTTACTTTTAACATATATGATGTGACTAGATGAGCATTTGGATGAGAGTGTACCAGAGTAGGAATGTCGGAGTGTGTGCGCTGAAGTGTATAAGGCAGGTATTTTAGAATTTGGCACAAAATCTGCTTTGGAAGGTGTTTTGCTGTACAATTTCTAGTGGACATTTCCAGAATAGGAATAAAATGTGTGAACGTTTGCTCTACCCAGAGAAAGTCCATTAGCTCTCCTGTGGACCAAATCCTAATCTCCTTCATAGTACTGAGAACAAGTGCTGGACGTTTTGTTTTTTCACTGTTTACCACCTCGCTCACTCCAACTCTCCAGTGTGGCTTCAGTACAGGCCATAAAAAATAGCTTTGGGCTTTGCACGGTTGTGTTTTCCCTGCGCTGCCACATATGATTTTAACTGACCTTGATAATGAGCTGATGAAGGTACATTAGAGCAAAGACGAAACATTAAAGTTTTAACGTTCGGTGAATAAATCAAACAGAATTTCCCTTCTGACCCACATGTGGTCGATCAGCTAGGTCGTGAATGAAGTTTCTTTAGTTTTTCGCTGGGGCTATGAGGCTAATGTAGCTACCCACGAATCAGTGCTCACACCCCAAATATTAACTTTGTGGAAAGTGCATGCCTTACTTTCTGCATACTTGCTTCAGAAGTTGGATTTTGAAGTGGACTCAAATAGACTTGCTTGTGTAGTTTCTGACACTGAATGCAGGGCTGGCATCTATCAAACACTGAGCGTGAAACTCACACAACTGACACAATCATACGCCACATGTGCCTTTTCTCTTCACTTCCTCCAGTGTTCCTCTGAACACCAGGTCATGCAACAGCACATCTTTGCAATGTCAATCCCGGTGGAGTAGCCAATCACAATGGAGCGTTCCGGTGGTTCAACCAATTCCAAAACTTTTCGTTGAACCCCTCTTTTAAACTGTGTAGCGCAGGATGGGATGGAGAAGCACTCTGTTGGACTATGTAGGCACACCTTGCTGGGCTTTATTTTGATTTCTATGCCATCGCTGGAATCCTCTCAGTAATGGAGCGTGTGCAGGCAGGGCTGATGCCTGACAACACCTCTCACACCCGTAACATCATCGTGATGAAGACAAATACTGCTTAATGTGAACCATCTGCAGATCCTCTCCAGCAAAACTGCACTACATGGCCTGAATGTACAAGTGCAGTCTGGCTCTCTCTCTCTCTCCTTTCTCTCTCTTTCTCTCCTTTCTCTCTCTTTCTCTCCTTTCTCTCTCTCTCCTTTCTCTCTCTCTGTCTCTCTCTCTCTCTCAGGCTTTTAACTTCTGCTCAGTTCACTGGCTTGTTGTTTGTCTCGGGCTGTATAAAGTGCTGAGTTCGCCACAGTTGTCAGAGCAACGTGTCAAACAACGGAAGCTAATGTGAACATTACGTAAGTGTCATAAACACCACCACCTTCCGAACGGACTCAAACAGAGTAATCTAGCTTTAATTTCTCTACACATCGTTAGCTTCGGAATTGCAGTCTCGGAATCTTACAATTTGTTGCAATTTGTCAAAGATCAAAAGGGTGGAGAAGCTCAGCATATGTGCACTGTGATATCAAGCACTACTGGACCACTGCTTCATTCTTTGAACTCCAAACTGTTGCGGCTTTGATGCTGCTGTCTGCAGTCTGCAGTTCTGTTTGTTGCAGTTGATTTGCCCTACAGACTTCTTTTTTCATCAACATATGAAGGCGTAATAGTTGATATAACATTACACATTCTGGTATCTATATACTGCATGTAAAGGCCTATATAGCTCAAACATCACCAGAAAAAGTACACTAATGATGTCCTGGGTTTTGAGAGTGAAAGGGGCTTAAGTATTTTGGTCCAAATTTGACTCCTAAATGTAAGAAACTGAATAAGATAACTAACCTACACCCCAAAGAACATACATTTCACATCCCAGTCTAATGCTGTGGTAAAGTAAAGTAGCCCCTTATAGTCATGCATGAACACACCACAGCACACAGTGTGAACTTCTTTCTCTGCATTTAACCCATTCACCAAGTGAAGCAATGGCCTGCCAGCAACGAGAGGCACCCATGGAGCAGTGCATGGGGACTGTGTATTGCTCAAGAGCACCTCAGTGGTGCCACTGACAGTCCTGGGATTCAAACCCACAACCTTCTGATCACAGGGGTAACTCCCTAATCACTAGGCCAACAGCTACCCCACTAATTGAAGATCTATGAAAATTCTTCAGTCTCTGGGTGGGCTCGAACCACCAACTCTTTAGTTAACAGTCAACCGTGCTAACCGATTGCGCCACAGAGACTGTATGGTCATAAATTCAAACACTTAAATCTAACATCATTATTTTACCATCTTAGTCTTGTCCCTGGTCATATTAAACGTGATTCATCATACTATACAATTTAAAAGACAGAATACTTGTTTTCCCATAATCTTAGATTGAAGTGCACTGGCTTTTGGGTACCTCTAAAGGTTTTATTGCATCAACATGCCCCAGGGGGTGAGGAAAAATAATATTAACCAATAATATCCTATTTCACCTCCCACCACCCCTACCTGTCACTGAGAGAAAACAGTCAGCCAGTTCAGAGACCCTCACTGATACCATGTTTTATTTGGAAATATATCACAGTACGGAAGGAAAAGGTCTTATGATTTTTGATTCACGTCGACTGTAAAGTTAGGAAGGATTTTTTTGCTATTTTAAACAAGTTATGATTTTGGAGAAGAACATTTTGTCCTGACAGTGATGGATATATGAGAATTTATTCAATTAGAGAGAATGGCTTTAGGCCTTATTCAGACTGGTAAGCAGGTTTTTAATTTTTTTAAGTATTTCTGTTTAGTATCTTTATTTCATCACTAAAATTTTGCGTCACTAAAACTTTTTCTCTGATGTCTTTATTAGTAATGTGGCCTGCAGGGAGTACAAGGTCAGTGTTGCAAGGTGACCAAAGGTTCATAGATCACAAGAATGACATTGATACACCACATGGACAAAAGTATTGGGACACCTGACCGTTACACCAACAGGGACTTTAATGACATTGCATTCAAATGCAAAGACTTTAATATGGGGTTGGTCCCCCTTTGGCAGCTATAACAGCTTCTACTCTTCTTGGAAGACTTCCCACAAGATGTTGGAGTGTTTTTGTGGGATTTTGTGCCCATTCATTCTGTAGAGCATTTCTGAGGTCAGGCACAGATGTTGGACAAGAAGGCCTGGCTTCTTTGTTCCAGTTCATCCCAAAGGTGTTGGATGGGGTTGAGGTCAGGGCTCTGTGTGGGCCAGTCAAGTTCTTCAACACCGAACTCATCCAGCCATGTCTTAATGGACCTTGCTTTGTGCACTGGGGCACAGTCATGCTGGAATAGAAAAGGGTCTTCCCCACAAAGTTGGAAGTCAAGCATGGCATTGTCCAAAATGTCTTGGTATGCTGAAGCTTTAAGATTGCCCTTCACTGGAAGTAAGAGGCCTAGCCCAAAGCCTGAAAAGCAGGTTTGTCCCAATACTTTTCTCCGTATAGTGTATGGTTTTGGCTGGGAATAAATACGTGTAGACTACCGCAGGGCTGTCAACTGTCATGTGGTGTGTGTGAGACTCACACCATTAAGTCTAAACTCACAGTATCAAGCTACACTTGACATTTCTCATGTGTTTTTATAACTCTCCTCAAAACGACCTCCGCATGAATCTGAATACTCATTAAGTTTCCTACTCCTGCTACCACCTCAGCATTCGCTCAACAGCAACGACGGTCACTGACAGTCCACAGATGTTTTAGCCCAGTGGTTGCAGAAGCAGTATCCACAGCAACAGGAAACCAATGAGAGATGACTTTGGGATGATTCTGTAAATCAGTTCTGTGATGTAAGAATGGAGCCCAGTGCACTGTCAAAGAGTGGAGAAAACCTGCATTGAACTACACATGATCAATAACAACACAATTTTTAGTTTCTTATTTTTTTTCAATAAAATATTTATATAATAATGAGTTGAATAATTAGGAATATTTAAGGTGGAATTTCAGTGGCAGGCCATACAAACTTCAGAACTGAATGTTGTGGAAGCAACCTATATATGTAATAGAATGGCTGACAGCAAAAAGTGCATTTTAGAGAGTATTGTAGAAAAATAAAAAATAAAAATAAGCAAAATACAAAAACATGACAACTCCACCCCCACAGGCCCCACTCAGCAAATCTCCCTCTAACAAACATTTCAACAGAAAACAAAACAAATACATGTTTTGGTAGGGTGTGGTTGTTCACTAGGAATAGGCTTAATTTTTTAAATAATTGTTAAAGAAATTGAAAGAAATATATGTCAGTTGAAATGCTGCCAGATTTGGCAACAAATGGGCCACACTGGCAACACTGCATCTGAGCCCTCAGGCTTTCACAGCTAATTGTGATTTGTGCAGAGGGATCAGAGCTTGGCTACTCCTGTCTGTTTTCAGCTCTCCCTTCCCGCTCTCTGTCGCCTTTCGGCTCGCAGGCCTGATTTATGGGTTAAAGCAAAAGCAGTAGCAGCCCTGAGAGAAAGTTAATGAGCCACCAGCACGTGAGAGGACAAGCATGATTATAGCAAGAACACAGCTGTGGGCTGTAGGGTTGTGTGTGTGTGATACATGTGTGTGTGAGCATGAGTAAGTGCATGATGCACACACCTGTGGTGGAGTGTGTATGTGGGTGTCAGTGGGAGTCAGGGAGACGGCAGTAGAGGTTTATGGCCTGTCCGTGACTGTTGACGCTGCTGCTAGATAGGGTTGTCTTTGGTAAATGAGTTGTGCTAAATGAGGGTGCTGTGGGTTAGAGAGAGGAGCTCTGGAGCCCTGTGGATTTAAATACCAACACATTCCTTTCCCAACATGTTCACACAATTAACTCAAAGGCTTCAGCAAAGTATTTGTCAGTTAACTGACTCTAGGGTATGGATCATGCACACACACACACACACACACAGAGTATTATTATATGTGTGAGGACATTCTGCTGAACGCTACACCCACACCAAAAGCTAACCTTAACTTTAGTCTCTGCAACCTAAAGGACCTTCTGTTCTTTTAGTGTGTGTTAAAGGAGAATCTGGTTTAAAAGCAGTGTGTTTCCCAGTAAACTGTCCTCACATATACAGATTTCCCTGTATTTCTAACATTATGAGGGCATTTGGTCCACACAAAGATGTAAATACAAGGGACACCCTTCTGGTCAAAAAATTAACAGTTCTAAGGGCTGAGTTAACACACAAACACACACACACACACACACACACACACACACAAACATCCATTGTTATAATCACAAAATAACCACTCACGGTCCTGGAAACTAAACTAGCACACACACACACACACACACACACACACATAAACGTTATGGTCACAGAATTAACACATACACACACTGTTCTGGCTGCAGTATTAGTACACATGGTTCTGGGGACTGGAATGACACACACACACACACACACACACACAATTTTCACAAAATTAACAAGCAGTTCTGGGCACTGAATTAACACACACACATAGAATCTCATTAAAGCTCAGTGAAGCTTTTAACACCACATAAATTAATAATAATTTCCTCATTTCGCTTTAATCACATGTTTTGTGACCTCATTACGTGCTAACATCATATGACTCACTGCTTCCAGGCCCTCATATCTGACTGTGGGAATTGTGTGTGTTCTTTGCAGGTATGGAGACATGGTTCCCAACACCATCGCTGGTAAGATCTTCGGCTCCATCTGCTCGCTGAGCGGTGTGCTGGTGATAGCTCTGCCTGTTCCTGTCATAGTGTCCAATTTCAGCCGCATCTACCACCAGAACCAGCGGGCAGACAAAATGCGCGCCCAGCAGGTATGGAGGGGAAGGGACTAACTGTGCAACTATGGCACAGGGATTTCACCATCACTGATAGATCAAATTAGTAGATAATATTATTGTTCATATTTGCAAAAGAGACTGTGGTCTATAGACCTCATTTAAAAAATATGCCATTTATAATTTGGGGCCTCTTGCTGTTGGTAATGTCCTGAACCTAAAGATTTTCAACAAAATATTCTCCAGTGTGCGGAAACTAAACATGTCTTGTGGTTGTGAATTCCTTCTCTCTGATACTCTTTTTACAATTGTTCTGATAATGGCTGGTTGCATTTGAGTCTGACTCGTGTCACCTTTACACAGGCTTGCACAATTACGTTAGTCTGAATGCTTAACTCTGAAATCTATCTAATATTTAATCTAATATATAATAATATAATACATCATATAATATGATAACATCTGGAGATGTCTATGATATTTTGCATTTTTTTCAAATAGTGTCATCCAGTCTTTGGCCTATTTATATACCAGTTTGCTTCCTTTGCTGGTTAAAATTTTTCTTGAACATTGCCATGAATTTTATATTGCTATTCTGACTGCAAAGCAATACTAATGGTTATACTGAGTATACCTCCAGGCACCATATATTTTACTCCTACGGATTAAATGTGTTTCTTGATTCGTAAATTAAGTAACTAATGTGATTTAATTCCAAAGATGGGCCCACGAGTAAATGATATCTTCTTACTTTGTCAGTCAAAAAACTTTTTACTGGCTTGTGATACAAATGAATTATGCTAAGAGAGCCTTATTAGCCACGCACAGTAATGCTGTGCTGTGTTCTGCAGCATTTTTGAATGTCTGATGAAGGCTATGGAATTCGCTTCATAAGGATTTGATACAAGAGCAGACAAGAACCTGCTTTTAAACCTGCATTGCCGCCTGTTCACTGCACACTGAGCTGTGTGGACCAAGTGCTGACACAGTCCGTTTGAAATGAGGCATCTTCTGTTTTACAGAAAGTGCGTCTTGCCCGGATTCGCATGGCTAAGAAAGGGACCACCAATGCATTCCTCCAGTACAAAGAGGAAGGGGGCCTGCAGGTAAGTGAGTCTGGTGTGGACTCTAATGGAAATGGCACTCTCTCTGTGGGTTTTGAGTAACATAAGAGATGAATGTGCTGCTGGTGCATTAAATAGTGGTGGGTGGATTGGAACTGAAGTATCGATACATCCGATCCTGACGTCTCCTCTTGAGAATCAATCTGCACATAAAAGTACCGAAGTGTCTTTTATCAGTAATGTCATTTTTTGTTTTTTCATTAAATGGAATATGTATTTGATGCTGAGAACTGTGGAAAATGCAGCTTAAAGTCACCATGTCAAATGTAAGCATGGGGAGCTGTGGAGCTGTGTTTTCTGAAGTCTGATCCCTTTGGGATGAGTTGGAGTGACGTGATCTAGATCAAAGCCAACATCAGTACCTGACCCCACTAATGTACTTGTGGCTGAATACAGTCGAATCCTCACAGCAGTGTGAAAAGTCTACCTAGAAGTGCAGAGGCTGTTACTGTAGCAAAAGGAGGACAAACCGCCTTTTAATACCCCTGTTATCAGAAGCACTGGAGGAGCTGATATTTTAATATTATTTAATATTATTGATATTAATTATTAATTATATTTGACATTAATTATGTGATATTAATAATATTTTATATTTTAAAAAGCATATAGTTGACAGACCATGACATCATGCAGTTATTTGCCTTTTTTCATTATTTATTTATTTATTTATTTATTTTTTGGATAATTGACCTGCAGTGTGCTGCAATGTGGCGGAAAGGACCCATAAACACTCTGCCCAATCCGCTCTCTCCTTCTCCCACTTTATGCAAATGAGCTGAGCTTCAACCAGTCAGCCTGTCGTTTTGCAAAGCGAAGCCGATGCTAAGATTCAACAGAGAAAATATTTCTGTTCAGTACTCATGCACACACTGAGCAGGAGAAATAACAGCTGAAAAAGAAATAACTATTTTCAGAATGCGGGGACATTATTATGTTAGGTTCCTTTTTAAGTTAAAAAAACAAAAACAACTTTGGGGCACATAGCTCAAATAACGAGCTGCCCCCAAATCGCAATGGAAACAATTTGGCTCGCGGTGATGAAAATACTGCATTAGATGGTGCATGGCTGCTGCAGATTATGAGAACACATAAATAAAACTTACAATAATCCAAATGCCACTGTACACCAAAGACACATAGATCTTTATTGCACTTCAATTATTTTTCAGCAGTTGCAATTAAACTGTCTTGAAGTCTGAGGGCGCAGGAGTGCTGCAGGTGTTTATGGACGTATAGGTCATTCAATGGATGTGTCCCTCTCAAACACATTAAGTTCAAGAACCGAGTCAGTAATCTGCAGAAAGGAGTTTCTTCATGCTGAAAGACACTGACTTTATTTAAACTGCATTGGCTGTGAAATGTTTCTATGTTCTATGCTGTCTAAAAGGATTTGCGTTTAAGAATAAATGGTAATATACCATAAAACGTAAGTAAACAAACGGTCTTTTATTGCGTGACTCTAAATTGAATGTGTCTACAAAGCAAATCCGGTGATTGATATGCGTTATTATGCTGCTTTGCCATCATATAGGATGATTCTAAGCAGCATAGTGTTTGTGATGGAAGTCTGACATTTAGAGGCTTTCTTGCATCTCGAGCTAATGAGTGTAAATGTGTTGCCTTTGTAAATGTTACCATGAAGCCCCAGGGGGCCTGGAAACATCATATTAGAGTAGGTATCGCTGTGTGTTGTGGAGACAAAGCCTGCGGTGCATTATCATTTGTGGGGATTCCAGGAGGCAGCTTTGATGAAGCTCCATCATTGTGTGCTCGTCCAGCTGTAACTTATACATACACTAATGACTGCATCGACAGCACCTTGCAAGCAAATGGATGGCTTTACCCCCTAGCCGTGTGTTTGCAATCGAGAACATGTTTAGGGCATGTTTCCCCCACACTGTCTCTGTTTTCATCCATTGTGATGCCAACATTGCTTCTCAGTTGAAGCTTCTGCCCAGTTGACGGCTACAGGAATTTATTTAGGAATGGAAAAAATAATCTGATGCTCTACTCTACTCTGTCTGCTTTCCACACATGAGAGGAACTTTAGATAGCCCAAGCATCACACTGGGCACTGGTTATCACACTGGGCACTGATTAAAAATGCATCGCTAGTCCACTAGAGCTTAAAACATAGTGTTTCATATATGTTTGCTGTTGCTATAGCCATTAGTCAAGTCAAGTCAAGTCCAGTTTATTTCTATAGTGCATTATCATATGGAAAAGGTCATTCAGTGTGCTTTAGAGGAATAGAATGAAAAATAAAGTAGAATAGAATAAAATAATGGAAGAAATAAAAGAATACATAGAAATTGAGCAGCTTTTTTAGTATGTATGTTTCCAATGGCCATCCCTTCATGAGCTCAGTTGTGTGTGTTTAGCAAAAATTTTACAGTATAGCAGCTCCCACTTGTAGATCGAACCACCAAAGTAGGGCCATGTTTTATTTACATTTGATTTTCATTACATAATTAATTAATTAGAATTATATTACCCAATTAAGTAATTATGTGCATTGAAAGTAACATTACACTGACACTGAAAAGGTCCTACACTTTTGACTTTTTTTAGTTTGTTTTGGTGGCACAAAGTGAAAATAATAACGTTTCCTCAAATTCAAGTCATAATAAATGATCTCCTTTACTGCTTACAAACTGAATGAGATATTGATGGAATCTGCTCTTTCAACATAATGGATCAATTTGCTTTAACGAACAGTGTGGGAATAATAATATAACATTTTTGTGATCGCCAATGATAACTTCTGAGAGTTTACAACAAAGTTTTATGTTAATTTTATTTCAGAGTAAAATAGTAACTGTTTTGTTACAGCTGTAAGTGAAAGTGAATGCATAAACCTGAAGATAAATCACCAGATGTATGTCTGGAGAAAAAAAGAAGCATTATGATGATAGAGGGAGAAAAGGATTCTACTAAATATCAACAAACCCTAATGTCCCATAGTCAATACTTCAAAAAACAAATATGACTGAAAACATGCACGATGAGCTATAAATATTTCAGAACTAGAAGAGTTTTGCTACGAAAAGTGAGAATTTGTTCCATGCAGACGTGGTGTTAGTAAATTAACAAGATGTGTAATTTGACCAGGGTGACCAAACGTTCTCATACAAGTGCATAAGGGAGTTTGTTTGTCTATCTAGTGGGTGACTGGTAGTACAGCCTATCTGGTTATCTGTGGCCCCAGCTGTGTGTCCACGGCGAGGTGGGGGTGTGTAATTAGTGAAGCTGGAAGAAGAGCATGCAGCGAGGATCAGAGGATGGCAGGATGAGGGGCAGGTGATGTGGGCAGCGCCGAGATGCACTGGTAATTACAAAGACAGGGAGCTAATAATGTCAGCTCCAGGGACCCAGTCGAGCAGGACAGATGAAGGGAGATGGAGAGAGAGCAAAGCCAGGGCGATCGGTCTCTGTTTCTGTGACTACTGGAGCTGTAGTGCGAGTATCCTATTAAAAACTTCTGTGTTAAATTAGGTATTTGTTCTTGATTTATTACCAGCAGTGCCTCATTTCTAAATTAAGAGTGTCTGGAACAGTGAATTGTGACAGATCCAGCCGGCTGATGGTGTGAGCAGAATGCATAAAATGGAAGGTTTCCCAGTTACACTGGGTCTTAGGCTTGCAGGATTACCGCTGGGCTAATACAAGCTCGTTTTATAGCAGGAGTCACGCAGCATAGCATGCTCAGTAAAACGTGTCTGCTTCGCTCACAGGTGAAATGTGTGTTTTGCGAGACAAGACAAGTGGTACAAAATATTGAAATTGGTGTGCACGAGCCTGTTATAATCACACTGCATGCGGCACTGCACCTGATTCCCTTCACTTTACACAGCTGTGCTCTCACAGACAAAAAATGGGGGAAAAAAAAACCACTCAAATGACTGAGATTTTTTTGAAATCCTGCTTAATCTGAGATGGAAAGTCAAGACCAGTCATTTGCGATCCTGAAAGTGATTTTAATTACTACAACACTGCCAAACACTCATTAAAGACTCTTAAAGTCAACCTGAATCAGAAACCACAGCACGGAAAAAAAAAAAGTAATGAATTGTGGGTGGGACATGATTTTGTTTGTTTTTAATATGGTAATTGGAGGGGCCGACCTGCACGGCCTCAGCCTGCCATTACAGGAAGGGAGGTGGAGGACTGCCACTTAGTAATTAGTAGCAACTTTCTCCATCTGTGAAGAACCTAGGGCTGCTTGGAGGTTGCTGAAGTGTTCAGGGCAGTTCTCAAAACAGATTACGTCAGGAATAGACTTCTGGTCTTGGGAGTTCAGACCTAACAAGTTCGTCCAAGACCTCCAAGGATGAGTGCAGTACACTCAATCTACATTTGAAACAGTAGCGTTCTTGGAGGTCTTAGATGAACTTGCTGGGTCCCACTTCTGACAAACCATTGCAAAAAACACTTCCATGTTGCACTTGTTCCGGACACTGTCTCAGCGTTTCTGTATTTTTCATAGATTGATGGTATATTTATTTCTTTTGAACCACTGCTGATCTTTTGCACATCTTAAGCACACAATTACATTCCAGTATTGTTGCTTTCTACCTGACTGCTGATGCAGCATTTGCACAATTTCTTTGGATGTTAAAAATTACCATAGTGCACATCCTTGTACCAAATTGCACATTTTTCTTTCTAGTTTAGAGTTTATATTTATAGTTTGTTTATATGTGTTTACTTTTTGTCTCTGTAATCTGTAAAATCTGGAGCCACGCTGTCTCATCTCACTGTATTCGTGTATATAGCAGAGATGACAAAGTTCACTCTGACTTTGACTAAGACATACAAGAACAGGTGTATGGAGTACGCTCAATCTACGTTTGAAACAGTAGCGCTCTTGCTGACATCACAGCTCCACTCAGTTTGAGAATCTTGACTTGAGGGTCAAGACCCTTCATTTTCAACCAGTTTGAGATTTACAGTAAAATAATATACAGCTGTAACAAACTCGGAGTAGCGGAATCAGCTGCAGAAGCATTCATTCCAACAAATGGTAAGGCAGAGGCAGAGTAAAATGTAGTGAGGTCCAGGCACAGTTAAAACAGAGTTATCAGAGGCAGGCAGAGACATAATCCAGAAAACAGTCTGTAGTTCAAAACAACTGCAAACAAGGATATCACAGAGCAGGCACAGAGGCGTAAAGCAGGAAACAAAGCACAGGACTGGTAACACAAGTCAGAACACTGGTCAAAAAGCAGGCCTGGTATGCAACAGAGTTGGCAATACTTCACAAAGTACACTATATGGACAAAAGTACTGGGACACCTGACCATTACCATAAAGGTGTTGGATGGGGTTGAGGTCAGGGCTCTGTGTGGGCCAGTCAAGTTCTTCCACACCAAACTTATCCAACCTTGTCTTTATGGACCAGTCATGCTGTAATAGAAAACGGCCTTCCCAAAACTGTGTGCACAAAGTTTGTGTGCCCCAGTACTTTTGTCCATATAGTGTACACGAGTTTAAGAAACTCCTTAAATAGCAAATGAACAGGAAGTTGCTGATAATGATTAGTCCATGAAGAGTAGAGACCCTTACTGGCGTGGAGGGTGCATAGCACCTGGAACCCATACAACACCAAATTGCCGGCATTTATTTTCAATTTAGGAAAGATATGAAGATATGAAGATATTTATACAAATTACATATTTACAATGTGTTCTGGGAATACCCAAGTCCACACAAGTCACACCCTGATGCATCCTTGATTCGAGGACATTTTCGGGTGTTTGATTTGTCCTTGGTTATATGGAAAGTGGAACTGTGACTGATGCCATTAAACTAGCCCATATGAATGCAAGTACAGAGAAGAACGTACATTGAGAAATGCCCTCAGTCTTCTGTTCACCGTGCCACAGGTGGTGTCGAAGACAGTAAATGGTCTTGTCTTCATGAGCTTGGTTTTGTAATGTCTCTGGTCTCCAAGAAGTCAGCAAATATAAAACCAGTAAATATACTTTAAAAAACAGAAAGAGAATTGGAGCTTAGTTATTTCCCTTCTTAGTTGAAGCTTTTGCTGGCTTTTCTCTTTCTTCCCTCTCTGCCTCTTTGAACGTGCCTTTTGGACAACTAGAGTGCTCTCTTTCTTTGTCGGCCATTGACGGCCTGGCCTTCATTTCAGGGACAATAACTTGCCATACCGGTCTGGTTACCCTAGCTATAACACAACATGTTGAACAAACCCATCTTTTCATTATCCATGCTCCTGAGCTAGTAACCCATGCAAAGTAAACTGTGCAACGATAGCTGCAAAACTCTTTTGAAAGGGATCTGACACGAATGACAATTACATAATAGGGACTAACTGAAGATGGTGGAAGTGACTGTGGAATTTAGAAATATCAGTGCTCAGTTTTCTCTCCCTGTGCAACAGTCTGCATTAAATCATACCGCTCAGTTTTCCTATTTTCTTTCCCAGAGTCCTTCTGAGCTAACATCATTCTAACATAATTGGCATTATAAGGAAAAAAAAAGCAAATCCTTTAGGATTCGCTGTTTCTCCTGATGGTTTTATCCCAATGTAATTATCACAGTGCTGCTGCATATCCAGGGCCTGTTTTGTCGTTTAGCTGTTTTGTTATTGACATTGCCCTAGTAATGTTTTTCTGAACATAGACTGGACCCCATGGGTACAGACCCAGCATTAATATGTACTGCAGGAATGCCACTGGCTATGGATTTTCCCATTTGCTTAATGGAAAATTCAAGGCTGTTTAAAGGCGGATGCATTAAAAATGGCAAACAGTGGTATATGACACAGCATTTCGGAATTAAACCAATCTGATAAGTGAGTCACATGCTTTTAAATGGACGAACTGAAATCAGACGAATGGACTGATCTGAACGCACTTGGGGTGCCACCAATCAGATATGAGGTATCAGTTTTGGGGTGATCCAGAAAATGCTGGATCAGATATCGAAAGGACAAAAGGAATGGGTTCAGTCAAGCCCTGAAACAAACATAGCTTGAAAAAGTATGCACTCACACTGTGTGATGTCTTGGGGATAGAAGAGTGTATGAGTAGTTGGAGCATGATCTTTTGAGCGAAGAGCTTCAGCTTAAAAACTTGAAAAAAGCTTATTTTAAAGCTCAGTAGACACGAAGGTAAGGTAAGGTTTCAATATCAGTATCAGAAAAGAAAAAGTAATTTTGTGCCGTCTCTGCACTTGGCCCATACATACACCCACAGCTGAGTCGGCCACACTGGAAAAAGGGATGTGTTGAATTTGTTTGGTTTGCTTTGAGAAATAGAGAGATATGGAAAGAATGAGAGTGAGAGAAAGATAGATGGAGAGAAGGAGAGACCTTCTGAAGTCTTATCCTTATTAATGTGATCAGTTCTTACCTTTATTAGTGTGACTGCAATCTTTGTTCTTTTTCTTCTCAGCCTATGAAAGCCACAATAATCCAATATTTACAATCTCAGAGTGGAGGTGTGTGTGTGTGTGTGTGTGTGTGTGTGTGTGTGTGTGTGTGTGTGTGTTTTCCAGCTCGGATCTATAAACCCATTACAAACAGGCCTGCAGTGCTATTTATAAACCTGGGCAAGGGTTTTTTTTCTCTCTTCTAGTATATCAAGGCTTCATATTTTTCCCAGATCTTTCTTCTCTGCTGCCCTGCTTCATGTGAACATTTTCCAGGGTTCTTACCAAAGCCTTGACCTGTATCGAGCAATTTTTTGTATGTCTGCAAGATTCGAAGTGCTCACACATGTTCAAGGCTGTGGATTTATTCGGAAGATTTATCACCAGGCACTGCAGTGTCTGTTTCAGAGGATTTATGCTGTGTAAAGTTACACTGTGTGAATAAAATCTTCTCTGTGAGCGGAGTTTTTATGTCTTACATCAACCACTCAACAGAAACCCCCAGTAGAAGCCAGTTGCTTCACACATACAGGGGTCACATGATCAGCCCCAGTGATACATATTATGCACATTAGTATGCACTACCAATATAAACAGATCATGAATTAGGCATTGGTAGCTGATTAGAAATTTGTGAAAAATCTACACCAAGAGAATAATGCAACAAATACACAAATATTTTGGTCAATTATTCATGCGAATCAATTAATCAGCCTAAATGTGTCATCTGAATGTGAAACATGATTAGCAGTTGTGTTTTCTCAATAAAATATCTGTATAATCTTCTTGTAACAATACTGACTTTCACTCTGGAATTCAGATTTTAATAAAGTTAAGAATGTCTTGCAATGTTTTCAAAAAAACTGATGTTCATGAAGCGCTGCCCATATTTTTAAGCTACTATTAGAGATACGCAATAGCTAAAATAAGTGATATAACAATAAGTATGTACATTAATGTTATAGCTCTTTCTCTAGAGTAAAAAGTTATGAAAGTATGATAAACTCTTGTCCATAAACAGAAAACTATAGTAAAATTCAGGCTTCAAGATGGCTGCTGCTGGACTTCTGAGTGGCACAACTATCTAAGCGTTGGCATTATCATTAACTTGATCCCTGGTGGTGCCACAGTCATCCATGGCTGGGCACAATTGGCTTTGCATGATGCTAGCCAGCATGGACACCTGTTAGCTGACCTAAGAGAAATGGTGGTCAGTGCTCTCTTCCAGTGTTACACTGTTCAGCATACTTTTGTAACTTTTTAACTGATTACTATGTCGTACAGTAACAGAAACTACATAATTAAGTCTGTTTGAGATGCTAAGTGTTGTGGTGTAAGCATCCATTACTCGTTAGCTACATTAGCCTCGTAGCCTCATTGCAAATTAAAAGAAGCAAAATTGAACACTAAACAAATCTTGCCTGTTTGAGTACATTAAGGATAAGGCAAAACTGTGATAATTAGATTTTTTTGCCAAACTTTTTCTTTAATTACATTGCTGCTGTCCCAAAACCCTGCACCACCCCCAGCTGTGGATTAAAACCCCTCTGTTGCTGCAGCACAGCGGCGATCAGCCATTTGACGCATACATTTTTAAAGCCAGCCCAACCTGTGTGGATGTTAATCTTTGCTAGGCCTGTGGTCCACGGCCTGGATCTCTTGTGTCTACAGGGAAAATAGTGTCGTTAATGTGACATCCCCATCAGCACTTCTTAACAATGGAGCGCCTGCTGATTGATGGGTTAATACTGGTGAAACATCCGCTGCAGGGAGGCCATACCCAGTGCTGCAGAGGCATTTAGACTTCTAAAGTGCACCCTGTAGTAGCTCGCAATGAAATTGGACTTATCATCAAAGTAATTACAATTATGGGGCAGCACAGTCCGCTACAGGTTCCCCGATTAGGTGGAAAAAGAATGATCATGACGAATAGAAATAACTTTAATTTTCTAGCCCTGCTTTGTGCTGAAAGCTGCATTTTGTTCCTCCACTCTGTGCTTTGGTGCATAATGATTTTAATAAGGTTCAGGAGAACAAATCGAAATCCGCAATCCTAATTTTCACAAGTTGCCACAGGATGTTTTGCTTGTACTTCTTAGATTAGTGATTGTGGTGATATATTAGACCAGTGGTCATCAATCCTGGTCCCGGACTACTTCTGCTCCATGTAGTTTAAAATGTTTCCTGCTCTAACAAACACATTTTAACTCAGGAAATGCTTGTTAAAGTCTTAAACTGAAGTCCTATTATTCAGTTATTAATCTTAAATTTGAGTGTTGGTGTTTTCCATTCAAGGATAAGTGGGGTGGTGGAAAGTTAAGGTGAAAATTATATTACTGGTATTGCTTCCTGATTTCTTGTACACCATAAAGGCATGTTTTAATCTTGGGAAAAAAATCTTTAGATTTTGATGAAAGATTACTGAGAAACAGTATGGGATAACGTTTTTTTTTTTTTTTTTTTAGTTTAGTGCCTTTTTTATTAGAGATAAGGAGACGATACAAAACATCCACTATCCAATATCCTTCAAAGCTCTGTACACAGGCTGTTCAAATACATCGCTCCCCATCGTTCCTTCATTCAATCCAATTCATCAGCAGACATCTGAGGTACCAGATCTAGAATTTTTAACACATGTAGGGAATGTGCTCAATTCAAGTGCCATGGTTTTGAATCAGACTTGCAAATGTTTGCAAATAAGAGCTGGAATCATTTGAAAACATCTGAATTTTCAAAACAAGATAAACAGAAGGGAAGTAACTGTGTTCCCAAAATGATCGTCTTGATACGGCTTGTGCAATCAGTTATGGAGTACATCTACTCTACACACACTTAGAAAACTTAAGTAGAAGTTTAGCAAAAAAAAAAAAAAAGGAACAGTATTCTGCAGATAATAATTGAATTGCAATGGTTGCCGTTCTGTCTCAGCCTTTTCCTTCAACAATCTAGTGGAACCCAGAAAGAACAAAAACCTGTCTGCACACATTTACAGTTATAATATTGTTTTTAATCATCATCCTTCAATTTTATTTTTTAAGATTTTTTTTCTTTTGTTCTTTGTATGTGTGAACTGGAATGACAGCCTACTTTTTTTAGAGTTTGTAAACTGTCACTTTCAACCAGCCCTCCCCACCCACGAGAACCCACCCTCTAGCCCTGCAAACAATCTTGCAAAGCCCCCTGCCCTACCAATGTTGGAATGAACAGCTATACCCTTCAAAAGCGTTTGCCTCAAACATTCAGAGGCTTCCCTTTGAGACTGACCACTGATGATCCCCCAAGCTTCTCAGCAAGGGTCTTTCGGTCTTTGATATCTTCCAAATCGTTCACTTGCCACTCGTGCTTGATACCTGTGAACTTCTTCTTGATGGCATCCTTGGAGCTAGCGTAGATCATCTTGCTCTTTAGTGGAGCACTTTCTGGGGCCCAGAAGATGAAAACCAGATCTTCCTTTTTGGTTTTCTTTGTCTCATCATACAGGGCATAATGGCAGTCATCAGGGGGGAGCATCTTGACAAACGTGAGGTAAGGATCTCCCTCATCTCCCTGCAGGATTTCTTCTTATCGTCACTCAGGCAGAACAGGACAGCCTTCTTCCTCTTCCTCCTCTCCTCTTCATTGGCCTGCGCCTTGCGCACCTTCATCTCATTGAAGATTGTAAGCACATTCTCTTCCACTGTAACTCCGGAGGCCATGGCTGTGATCGCTGTCTGTCTGGGGGCGCTGAGGACTGACTGAGCCTGGGATAACATGTTGGGTCATGCTTGGGGCAGCTTGTGGCCTAGTGGTTAGGGCGTTCGCCCTGCGATCAGAAAGTCGTGGGTTTGAATCCCAGGACTGCCAGTGGCACCTCTGAGGTTCCCTTGAGCAAGGTACCGTCCCCACACACTGCTCCCCGGGCGCCGTGTTCCTGGCTGCCCGCTGCTTCACTTGGTGAATGGGTTAAATGCAGAGAAGAATTTTGTGCTGTTCACACTGTGTGCTGTGGTGTGTTCACGTATGACAGAATGGTCACTTTACACACTTTTAATATGACCAGAAAATTAACGCCACTTTATGTTTTAGGTTGACTTTATGTCTTTATTTAGTTGGTAATGTAAACTGTTCTCTAACTACTATAAAACCAATATATGGATGGACAGTGTGGAAAATGCAAAAAACCCCAACAAATCAAAAAACACACTTGTTCTTAAATTAACTCTTTTTTTTTTCAATGCAGCCAGTATGAACCCATAATGTTTTGTCTGGTCAATTTCATTTCAATTGTTTCCATACGTCTGTTCTTGCATTCCAGGCCTGCAGCACATTCCAAAAAAGTTGGTATGGGGGTAATGTAGATCTAGTAATGAGGTAAAAAAAACACAATAATGATATAATTTCAAACAGGTGAGGCCAACAGGTGATTGTAATCATGATTTGGTACAAAATCAGTATCCACGAAAGCCTGAGAGTTTGAGGAAAAAGGGCAGATGGGCCCAAAGATGATATAGCTGATATAGCCACATGGGGAAGGGATTATTTTGGCAAACCTTTGTCAACCACTACTTTACAGAGTTACGTTAAAACTTTACTTTGCAAAAAAGAAGCCTTCTGTTAACCATGTCCAGAAGCGGCATGGACTTCTCTGGGCTTGGAGGCATCTTGGATAGACCATCACACAGTGGAAACATGTTTCGCAGTCAGATGAATCAGTATTCTAGATCTTTTTGAAAGAAATGTGTGCTCCAGACCAAAAACCAAAAAGACCAAGCAGATTGTTATCAACAACAAGTCCAAAAGCCAAGGTTTGTCATGGTGTGGAGTTGTGTCGGTGCCCTTCTGTGATGGCAGAAAAGTACATTGAGATATTAGAGCAAGCTTTCCAGGGACGTCCATGCATTTTTCAAAAAGACAATGCAAAACCACATTCTGCACTCATTACAAAGGCATGACTGCAAGAGACGAGGGTGCTGGACTGGCCTGCCTGCAGTCCTGACCTGCTTCTGACAGTGTGCAGAGAATTTTGAAATGAAAAATGTGACAGTGACAAGCCCATATTATTGCATGGATTAATACATGTTTGCAGGAAGAATAGGACAAAATATCACCTTAAGCACTTCATCGCTCGGTATCCTCAGTGCCAAAATGTCTTTTAAGTGTTGTGAGAAGGAATGCCAACATTACAAAGTGTAAATGCTTTACTGTCCCAACTTTTTTGGAATGTGTTGCAGGCCTGAAATGCAGGAACTGATGTAGACTAACAAATAAAATAAAGTTGACCAAACAATAAAGTTCACAAAACGTGAGATATCTTGGGTTCGTACCATCTGCAATGAAATAAAAGTAAATTTAAGAATTTAAGAAGTAATTTTTTTATTTGCATCTTCCATATCGTTCCAACTTTTTCTGATTCGGGGTAATGAGTTGGCATGTAGGTAAAACAGTGAGTATGATACCATATAAGGGACCATATAGAGTTTAACCCTGTCAAGTTCTTTATCTTCTATAACTAGCTAAAATCTATGCCAAAGTAATTGCTGTAGAGAGAATCTTGGTCATAGTAAAATGGAGATAGAGCTTTCTGTGTACTACTTTGTTTCCTATTAAAAGGAACACCCTGCTGTCCTTATTGTTGGATGTGTTGCAATGAGAGCATGTGCGCACATTCAGAACACAATTCAGATCTCTAAAAAATGGTTATTATTGGTTTGTTTCATCTGAGCAAACCTTCCTACTTCTCTCATGTTCTTTATTTATCAAAATGTGATAACATGACAAAAATCACATTATTAATAAGGAGGGATAGAAAAGCCACTTTTTGTCTGATAATTAGCTGATGTGCGTAAGAGCAGGGAAAGCTCTACCATGTGCAGATCAGGATTGGGAAACTCTCCCTTAGAGGCTACAGGCCATAGATGCTTGTTTGTCTGAGGCTCTATCCATCACAACAGCAACTCTTTGTCTGTTTACCTAAACTTTCTAGAGGATTAGGGTGACTTTTTTCTCATTGAAGAAGTGAAAATGCTCCATGTTTCCGCTTTTGTAGGGCAATACGTGATGAAACTCTCCTCTGACCTCTGTACTCAAGCTCTGGACCATGTCAGTCAGGCCTTGCAGAACAACTTTCAAGCGGAGAAAAACAGGCTAATTGTTTTGAAGCCTGATTATTGATGATTTTATCTGGCGACTCCTCCAAGCTTTTTCCGCTGACAGGGCACTTCCTGTGGCCACGAAGGAGCAGAGGGGGCTTGGACTCCTGGTGGCATTTCGAGCGGACCGCCGTCCTCCATATCCCAGATAAGATAAGCCTCTGATAGGTCGCGCTAGGATTGCAACAGCAGTTGTGATAAAGTACCTTGACCAAGAAAAAAGCACAGAGCTTCGGGGCAGATGCTATCTTTGAAAAAAAAAAACACAAGGGTACTTTAGGTCTGATGTTGGAAAACATGCTTATTCTTTAGGATGTGACACTGTGTAGTCAAAGGTCAGGATAATCAGATGTGGCAATGACAGCAGGGTCAGAAGTTGATGCATGGAACTGGATGCATTCAAATGTGCCCATTTCCCCATGAATACCGTATTACGTCAACACAGTTCTGGATTCCAGGTTTCTACCATGTGGCGTTAGTAGATTTTTTATCTCGTCATTGTAATAATGTACACATTTGAATCAAATTAATTAAAAATAAATGTGAAAGTTGGTCGGTTTGCAAGTACAGCCACAAGCAGGAGTATCCTACCCTCATTGGTGGGACATGTACAGAACTTTTGGAAAAATAAATGTTTTTTTGTGCATTATTTGAGCCAAACCAAACTTTTGTCAGACTTTACCAGTGACTTTAAACATATTGTTGAAAAGTTAATGAGATTTCTCATAGGAGCCTGGGGTCCGTTCTTCGTACGTCTCTTGATACATCCGAGATGAATTGACACATCTAAGATGAGATCATCGTGCTAATTACGATGTGGCTAATTTGGTTCTTCGAGCACACCTGTTGTTGACGATTAGTATGGCTGGATTGAGTTGTC
>JBBPCZ010000017.1:17039689-17052989 GCA_037974445.1 Brycinus macrolepidotus | reverse complement strand
TTAAAGTAAATTTAAAAGTAAGTACTTAGTACTTTCACTTAAGTAAGACTGTTGATGTAGCACTTCTACTTTTACTTGAGTACATATTTTGCGGGATACTTGTACTTTTACTTAAGTACTAAGCTTCAGTTCTTCCTCCACCACTGGCAAGCTTGCATTTGAGTAGTGCAATGTGTCAGAAAAAGAAAGAGGTGTTGCTTTCTGGCGCCCACAGCTGTTAATGATAGCTCCTTACATTATAATGGGAACCTTCTGGTGTTGTCTTCACTCCCCTGCTGCACTTGTTATCAGGACATGGCAGAAATTATAACTAAAAGAATTTAACACTTGCCCAAAGGCTTCTACTATATATGATTCTGAGTTCACTTATCCTTGCAGAAGAAACATATCCGTGGTAATCAACCATATGATATACATGCAGCAGACAGTGATAAAACTATGGGGTACTCCTTTAATTAAATTTATCACAGGTGCCCTTCTGTGTGGAGACTGACCCGAGGCTGGATGATGGCAAACAGGTCGCGTCCGGTCACCAGCTCCTGAGCGAATCCGTAGTGTTCATTGGACTGGAAGGCGATTCCGAACAGGCCCACAATGCACGGATGGTGGGACAGATGCAGGGAGATGCAGTATTCACGCAGGAAGCCCTTCAGCTTGGTGGACGCTTTGGGCAGAACTTTCAGTGCCATTGGCGTCCCTGCAGTACACAAGCCAAGAAAAAGAAACGGGAGAGGGAAGGATCAAACATCACACACTTATACAAAGATCTCTAGAGACACATAAAGTTCTACACAGGCTTGTGACTTTTTATATGACACCAGGCTTCGCAGCTGCCTGATACTATATCAGGGGGATAGCACAATTACAGCTTTAAATGTCACAACAATGAAATAGTGTACACTTTGATCACACTACATTTTGCTAGGATGCAGGTGGAGCTGATCTACTCTTTTAGGATTTGGGGGCTGCATATCAAACAGTCTTAACACAATTATTTTTTTCTTAATTGAATGGGAAATTGGAACAAAATTTGCCAGCAGCTGTTTTAGTGACATCATTGGCACATGGGAAATATGAGGAGGCTTCTACCACCAGTCATAATCTACTGTTCCACAGTTTTCCCCACCTCTCGCTTCACACAAAGTCAGTTCTACTCAGTCGTAGCTTTTTTTTTTTCAATTACAATGATTGTATTCAACTATGTGGGTATAATGGTGCATTCAGATTGTCATGAACATGAATTTCGAAGATTACCACAAGAAAGTTGCACTCGAACTGCTCACAAAACTGCTAAACTCAGGAAGGTTTCATGTTATCCGAGTTTACTAGGTGTGATGCATCAGCAGCCAGTATGTTCTCTGATGTACAGAACATACTGGCTGTATCTCTGACAAGAATTCACCAGACTGTGTGGAAATGCTGCATAGCCTATCAAGTTAAAATCAATATATCAGTGACACTTCAATTTCTGCATGATGTGCGTAAATGATTATAACGGCATTTGGTAGACGCTTTTATCCAAAGCGACTTCCATTTCCTAACTACAGGGGACAGTCTCCCTGGAGCAACTTGGGGTTAAGGGTCTTGCTCATGAACCCAGTGGTGGTATGCTGAAGGTACGATTCATAATTGTAGTTTACTTGTTGTGAAATAGCAGGCCCTAATAAGTACGTTTATGACACCACTTTACAGAAAGACTACCCTTATAAATGGTTTTGTGCAGTTTAAAATTAGGTTATTCATGGTTGTTAATTACAATCTTAAAGTTATAATACATAAAAAGGGCAACAGCGCCTTGTTATATCTAATGAATATGTATATCTGTTGAAGGTGGCAGGCATAATGCTGACTGATAGAGAAGACAAACCAACTTCTGAGCTTTAACAGTATAGTGGGCTCAATATTTGACAAGCAACAGGCCCCTGTCCTGGTAGGTAGTCTTTTTTTGAAGTGGTACTAGTGCACAAAGTAATTGATAATCACTGTCCTAGCTGCTGAAATTGAACGACAAGTAGTTATTTAATAACATGACAATGCTAGCTTTACCATCTGATCAAAATTTCCAAATGCATCTTAAGTATTTCCTGTTCTGTGCAGCTGGCTGCAAAGTCTTGGGTTTCTTTACTGGTGCAATCGGAAGCTTTTAAGTTTGTCTTCAACTTGTAAATTTATCTTGTGTACACTACTTAAAGACCAGTGCCCACTTGGTTCACTACATTTGAGTGATAACCATGGCTCGAGATGTGCTGCCAAATGGTATGTTCTCTGATACCATTCACATATAAAATCTTCAACTCATGTAACATGGAACTGAGTTTAACATTTGTATTTACGACTTGGTCAGCTTTAAATAGCACCCAGCAAACTTGGGTTCTTGTGCTGATGCTGGATGCTCTTTGGCCTTTTGGCTTACGTACCCCGGCAGCGATGAGTGACCAGTAGCACCCGGCCGTACTTGCCCCGGCCAATCTCTTTAATCACATTGAAGTGCTCCTTGATGTCCAGCTGACACAAACTCTGCGCAGTCAGCTCCATCAGCTCCTCGATGGGGCTGCTGCCCTCACTCACCGAGTCCAGCTCAATCATCCCGAAGCCTGCAATCACTCTCCCAACACAAAATCCTGCCATTATTTTTAATCCTGCTTAAGTAAAACATTAATTTGTAAAGTCATTTGTAAACAAACATATGCACAACATTTTCTTCACAATGTACCATATCTTTAAACCATTCCAAAGAATCTCTTTCATATCTAAACCTTTGAACGATGCAGACATAATTGGTTGAATTCCCCTTTAATGATTCATTTCTTCTAAATTCTCTTAAAAAACATGAAAGGATGTTCTGTTGCCCATAACTTCCATCAACATACGTAAATGTTGGTGGGATGTATGAAACAAGGCAGAGTTGGAAATGTGGAAGTATAAACAGTAATAGTTGAAATGTGACTAATGGGCCTTTTGATGAACAGATACTTTCTTAATGGCAGTATAAAAACGTATCACTACTGTGAGAACTTTCAGTCCATGTCTTAAATGAATTACGTAACTTT
The DNA here is from genome assembly GCA_037974445.1 of Brycinus macrolepidotus. Lineage (NCBI taxonomy): Eukaryota > Metazoa > Chordata > Actinopteri > Characiformes > Alestidae > Brycinus > Brycinus macrolepidotus. The sequence continues at coordinate 17,049,939 of JBBPCZ010000017.1, read as the reverse complement.
TGTTACATAATCATGATAGCAACAGAAATGGTCCTAACTTAAAATGTAAATGTGAAAAAATCCTAATGTAAAAAAAAATCTTTTACATTAACTTCAGTTGTTAATTAATGTGTTTCTCCTTCTCTTACAAATTCTCTTGCAAATTCTGGAGATACACGCTTTTGTTCTAACAGCAGTGATGTACTACTGAGATCCATGCATTCATAAGGCTAATATTAATTAATAAAATGATTGGTTTGCTTGAGAAAAAAAAAATTATAATCGATGTAAGTATTATAAAAGAAGACACATACTATAAAATGATATCCATGAAACTCTCTGTATAAATAACCGAAAAGAAAAATCCACAAAACAGCTTAGCCCACACTAAAATCTACATGCTTGCTGGAATACGTTTCATGCCATTTTATTCCATTTTTACTGAATACTAAGTCACTTTAGGGGTGAAAGACAAAGTATTTACAGATGCGTCTGCTATTATTTAAGCACACCTGACTGACTGCTATGTGCTGCTTCTGTTTCAGCAGAAACTGTTCCTTTAACCTGAATCTCAGCACACTGCCCACAGTCGCCTGTTTAAACAGGAGTTGGACATCAACTGACTGTAAAATCACTTGTTACCTCTCAGACCCTCATTCCACTGTATCTCCCTGAGATTACCGACCCTCAGTCACCACTCACATATTCCACTCTGGCTCTCATACTGAGGCTCCAGTATCTGAGACCAGCAGCAGGAGTCATGTATCAAACAATGTGATCCATAAGAGCCAAAAGAGAATATGTGCATGGGATGTTAAACATGATTAGTGAACAAAACAATAAAACAACAGTAAGTGCCAATATTAAGGTCTCCTCAATGCAGATATGTATGTATCTGGAAATATATATATGTAGGACATTCAGAAAGAAGGAGGAATGATAAAGTATAGGAGGAACGACAAAAATGAAATAACATATTAAGAACATTTGGTAAAGTTGCTATTAAATACACAAACATTGCACTAGCAAATGATAACAAAGATTAAAACTTCATAAAGGTATTTAAAACTAGACGCACTGACAAGCATGACAGATATAGCGCCAAGTGGGACATAAATTACAACTCAGACTCGGCTTATAGAGCAGAAAAGACCCCTACAGTTACACTGCTGTTTGAATGTCTGGAACTCTAATATGAATTATTTTGTACAAAATAATTGATACACCTTAGATTTAGACTAAAAAGACACCAAAAGCTATTTTATTTATTGCATTCAATCTAAAAATGTTCATATATGATTTATAATAAATTATCCACCGCTACATTTGATCATCACTATTGAAATGAGTCACTCCAGACTTTTTGGTCTAACTTTATTTTATAACTTCACATTCATTTTTTATAACCTCATGCTTGATGCCATGCAGCTTTTCTTCTATTTTAGAATCTAATTCTGATTTTCATTGAGGACATATTTATAAATGACGAGTATATTACTAGAATAATTTTATACATGCATCCTCAACTGACAGTATTTAAATAGCCCATTCTAGACTTTTGATCAGTAGCGTATATCTTTGATCAGTGTTTCCTTTACTAGTTGATCAAAATCATTCATTTTGCTGTAAGTAAACCGTTGCCTTAGACAAAAAGTATGTGCTTTATCACAGTCAAAATATCTTAAAACTGGCTTTCAGTTCAACAATAAAAACAAAACCAGTTTGGAAAAAGTCAACGACTCTGGCATTTGGCTTAACATTGTACATTTATATTACACAATTCTACATTTAAATCTTACTGAGCCCTAAATTGTATTTGTTCATGCAACTAGAAAAATAAAGTCTTGCCACAAAATAATGCAACCATTAGAAAAAAACATGCATACATTTTAAACATGCACAGATCTGGCTAATGTGTCCTACCTTGTACTATCGAGCGTGTGGGACCATCGCTAGAGTGGGGGGTCTTTCTTTCTTTCACTCTCTCTCTCTCTCTCACTCAGAGATCAGGGAGTGGCTTCACAGACTGCAGCTAAAGCTAAAGTTTAGCTGAACTTTGTGAATTACTGCTCCTCTCAGCTGCTGAATGCAGACGGACCCAGTCATGCACACCAGAAGAAGCCAGAAGAGGAACTTAAAGCGCCCTGAACATTCCTTTGCAGCTAACTGTTAACTCCACCACACACTTGTGCATAAATATGACTTCTAATTGCACACTTACACACACTGCAGTTCAACAGTCCCTGTTTTAAACAATAAGAAGGCCATGCTGCTGCAGCTAAATCCACCGAATTACTCTGTTATGGTGCAACTACAATTTAACAGATTTCAGCTCAGTTGTAGGTAGTGGTTTAAAGTGTCCATAATGATGAACAGAACTGTAGATTGCTCTAAAATAATTGAGAAAAATGTCAAACACTGATTAAACACTGATGTAAATTCTTGATGTTGTTTTTATTCTTTATTCAACACTGTTACATTCATTTGGCAAAGTCCTCATTGATTCTGGTCTGAAAATCTTTCCAGCTCTGAATAACTTTTCTGACAGGTGCCAAGAAGGCAGGAATAGTGAGATACTTGCATGCAGGTTCAGGAAAAGCTGCTTTGGTTTTCTTTCTAACGGACCAAAGGGTCAACATCGTCTGCTAAATATGGCAGACTCAAGTGCACTGGAACCTCATGTGACTGGTCTGACTTCCAATGTGGGAAACAAGTTTGAGACATTTGTTGGCTCTTCAAAACGTGCAAGACGGATCAGGTCTTAGGTTTCTGTGCCGTTTAATTATTCCAACTTGTCTTGTGAAAACAAAATCTCGCATCTCTAAAATTGTACTTTTTCAGGAGAAGGGAAAACTAGTTAATGTTAAAGTTAATTTAATGAAATACATTTAAAAACATTAAAATGAATTTAAATATGTTTTTTATTGGCCTATTTACCATAATGGTTCTCAGTATAATAAAAGACGGCTGTATAGCGTGGTTATGTATCTCCATTTATAAATTTATTTCATTTTTTTTTTTTTATCCGAGTCCTATCATATAGTCATGTTGGAACAAAACATCTATTTTACATAATTTTACAATACTAGCAATCTAATTTTCAGTTAAAACTTGACATTTTTTAAAAAAAATAACTGTACGATAAACTCAGGCCCTGCATTTTATGGTTATTGTGACAATGTACAGACATACATACATACACACATACACACACAAATTTATCCCACAACATTGGTCCAACTCATTTAAAATCAGATTTGATGGGTAATTCCTCTGTCACGTCCTAACTATTCTGGTAGTCAATCTGACATGGTGCGACTTCAAACTAGCTCCTGAAGGCCTAACCAATAGAAGAGCTTGCTCAGCTAGATACCACAGTAAAAAGCAATCCTGACTGAAGTATTTTCCACCAGTCATTTCATGAAATTAACTCTAGTTTTCAAACAAAACTTAATAATCAAAAAAAGATCGAAATCGGTTTAATAAGATTAGCCATCTCTGAAAGGTTCCTTTGTTATGCATATGGTCACAACTATTCCATTTTTTACCTTTAATTTATCCAGTTAGTCTAACTTAATTTTTTGTCAGTATTGATTTTTAACAGTCAGACAACCTTCATTTGTATCTCCTATTAATTTCCCGTTACTCTTTCCGTAGAAGAAGAAATGTGTTCAGTGCTCTGGCCCTTGTGCACATGAAGATGTTCCTGGCACCATGGCCTGATGTTTGAAAGTGGCACAGAAGAGAGGAGCCTAATTTAGAAAGTGTAATCTACAGGGCTTCTGAAGGAGAGGAGTTTCCGAGCCAGAGATGATGAAAAAGGTGAAGACAGGCTTGTGAAGGGGATCAGTTTTACTGCATGTCTGTCACTTGTGTGTGTTTGTGTTTGTGTGTGTGTGTGTGTGTGTGTGAGAGAGAGAGAGAGAGAGAGAGAGAGACCCTTCGTTGATGCAGCAAAGGGTCAGCATGTCCCTGTATAGCTCACATTTTGACACATTGCAGTCGGCAGAGGATTGACTGTGCCATTCTTACGACCTAATTACCATCCTGGCAAGCCTTTACTGCTGCCCGGCTTCAGCTGGACCAACTGCTGTGCTGGAGGTGAGAAAGTGACTGACATGATTCATCTTTTGGTTGTATCGATCATTGGTGATGACCATAATGCCACAGATTTTCCTGTTGCTAAAACAAGCCAAATGTTTGGAGCTGACTCATCAACAAAATGTCATGACTCGCCCAAGGGAGTGAAAGGGATCCTGAAAACCCATAATTCACCACAGAAATAGGACATTTCATGGAGACATGTGGAATGCAGCAAAGAGCTTGGGCTTGAATGCATGAATTTGCCTAACTGAACCATGCTCCATCCACAAGTGTATTCTTTCATAGCTACTTGTCACGTTTCAAGTCAAGTAGGTTTATGGTCATTTCAGCTATATATACACGGAAACAACAACATTGCACCAGGACCATGGAGCAACACACAAAGCAAAAAAAACAGAACACCACATAAGTACAGAGTGAAAAGTGAGCAAGAGAAAGAGAGTGGTGGCTTTGCGGATGCAACGTGTGGTGTAAATGTCAGTGACAGGAGAGAGAGACCCTGATGATCTTTTCAGCTGTCTTCACTATCTTCTGTAGTGTCTTGTGATCAGAAACGGAACAATTCCTGTACCAAGCCATGATGCACTTACAGAGAATGCTGTCTATAGTCCCTCGGTAGAAGATGAAATTTGGGGGTAGGGGCATTCTCCTCATTCTCCACTGGGAGTAGACATTTCTGGACTTTCCTGTCCCTGTGCTCAGCGTGGTAGTGCTGGAGATGTTGCTCCCTATCCTGACTGAGTGAGGTCTCCCAGTCAAGTCCAGTTGCAGAGGGAGGCGTTCAGGTCCAGTAGTTTCAGCTCAGATGCTGAGGAATGATGGTTTTGAATGCTGAACTGAAGTATATAAATGGCATTCATACATAAGAATCCTTTTTGTCCAGGTGGGTGAGGGCCAGGTGAAGGGTAGTAGTGATGGCGTCATCGGTTGGTGTAATATGCAAACTGCAAGGGGTCCAGTGTGTCGGGACAACTGTCATTTATGGCAAGCCTCTCGAATTGTAGAGATGAAAATATGTAAAAGTTTTAATTTTTGTTTTAATAGAAATGTAACAAGACTGAAAAAATGTTGAACTTAAAAGAAACAGAACAAACTCAACTCAGAAAAGGAACACAAAGCAAAACAAATTCACATTCAAGGCCTGACAAAGTACAAAGAAGCACAAAATCTAGATATACACAGGGATGTGACAGAGTGAATTGGAGACATAGAAGGGCAGCAGAGAGGGCTCAACCAATATCTGCACCAATTGATCGTCGTCAAGCTTGGCAAATGCATGGTCATCTAAAAGTAATGTGAGTAAATGAAAGTAAAACAAGCCAAACTCACTGGCGAACTTGAAGATAAAATGCAGCATAAAATGCAACAAAACTTATGGTCAAATGGGGCTAGTTACAAGATAACTCCTATATTGGGGTGCCCATTAAAGCTAATTGGAATGAAAATGAGCTGACAGCCACACAGCTCAGAGTCAGCACAACAGAAACTCTCATTAGAGCACCAGCAGAAATTAGCATTATTACAACAGTGGATAAAAATAATTGAAAGTAAATATTTATATGACTGCATTGAACAATTACATAAAGCTAAAAGTCCATGACTGTGCTTTTATTAGATTTTAGTGTGGCAGCTGAAACACTTCCAGAGTGATCATATAGCTGAGGAACTTAGGGGAGTCATTCCAAGAGATCTGTGCTAAATAAACTAGCTAATTAGATTTTTTTATGTCAAGAAATCACACTTTTTTGTCCTCCATAGTATCAGTTATGCATTTTAATTTAATTTTAATTTAGGCTTCTGTGCCAAAAACATTGAGAAGTCCAGCTTCAATATACTGAATTTGGGACGCAGAGAAATGTAACGAGGTGAAATTTTCAATGAAAAACTAGCTGCCACACTTTCTGTAATCAATTAAAAATTAATATTTATATAGTAATGCTTGAAAAATCTCTTTATAATATGTCTGTATGGAGACAGTATTTTCATTTAAAAAATAAAACAAAATATAAGCGAAAATATACCATTTTGACTTTTGAATTTTTTTGAGAATTAACTCATAAATTTAACCTGATAACAGTGTTTTTTTTCTATATTATAAGGGGTTCCTTTAAGTCTTATGGGGCTTCTGGGACACTTCCAGCTCCCCTCTAACACTGCTAACAAAAGTAGAGCAAGTAACACTTCACAAGGGCTTTGTGTACCTCCTAGGAATTTATAAAAAAAAAAGTTACATCAGAATTCAAATGGAAAAAAAAGTTCTCCAATTCTCAGTGTTTTGTGTTGAAAACTGGATGCTTTGACTTTTTAGGACAATTTTTAGTATTTATTTATTAATTAGTATTTCTTTTTAGTTCCTTTTTTAAATTTTGATCCCCTGTTTCCTCTATTGAGCAGATGTCTCGGACCTCCAGACATCCACTGGGTGAGGGACATTTTTCCCCCTTGGTAATTTCTTTTGCCACCTTGCCAAATTAATCCTGGATGACACTGGATTCAAACAGGCAGGTGTAAGTCAGGGACTGGAATCCACACTGGATTATCATCACTGTCTTGATTCCAACATGTAATCCAACCCTACAAGTGTATGTTCGAGGCGGGGGGTGGGGGGTGGGGATAATGACAGGGCATTCTCCTGATGGCTAGTCTACATGACTTTGTGAGGCATTTGTTTGTGCGCATGGGAGTGTTTGACAGAGAAATCGGAAAGTGCAGAGGGAGAATGCCAACTATGCTGCAACAGGATAACACGGAAGGCTCCCTACAGGCTACTACATGACAAGAATACAGGAAATGTGCACATGTACTCAGAATACTATACACGCTGCCCCCCACGCACACAAACACATACGCACAAATTAGAGGCCCCCTCCCCACCCTGACCCTACTGGCTGCTGTTAAGACACAGAGTGTTTGGTCAACAGGTCACATGGTAGCCGAGTGTTGTCTTACAGCAGTGTGGCGTCGAGTGTGTTTTATCAGAGAGCAGCGTGACATGCCAGCACCCAGAGCTCCTCAAACCTGACAGCTAACTCTATGGAACCCGGAGGGCCTCATTCACTCCAGCAGATCCAGACTTCAGTAAAGTGATTTTGCAGAGACACACTGTTTATTTGACACAGGTTTGACCTCTTCTTGAGAAAGCTGAGTGTTTACAATGACCGTTCTAGCCTAAGGTTAGGCTGATCAGCCATGCATTAAAGTCAACATGAGTCAGAGATATGGTTTCTTCCGTACTGTGATGTATTTCCAAGGAAATGGGGTATCAGGGAGCTATGCATTTCAACTGATGATAGAACAAAACGATTTCTCCACATATCTCCTGTGTGAATGCATTTAATATGTGAATGAGGTGTATGATCCATAAAATCTGTGCCCGATCTGGATCCAGCTTGTTTCCTTTCCCTAGAAAGGTACATATATTACAATATGTACTCAGGCTAAGCGTGTTCACTCTAAATTTACATTTACAGCATTTGGCAGACACTCCTTCCAAGAGTGGTGTACATGAGGGCTCTGTATTCTACAAAGAAAACACACAGCTCACACCAGTAAACCTTGACTTAAATTAAGGACCGCTAACACACTAAGATTCTGCCAGAGCTAAAGTTAATACTCCACCTGGGCCCTTTTAGAGTGTACAGAGAAGGCACGAAAGACATTTTTGGATTGTTTGTTTGTTTTTTTTATGTTAGTTGTGAAGTTCGTGTTAGTTTTGTTTGTTTAGGGCATGAACATGTTTCATAAAATAAACATTCAAGAAACTTTTTCTTCATTATACGTGGTCTCTTTTACTCTTTATGGGGGTTCTGGAACACCTCCAGCCCCTCTACAACTAGAATACTGCTTACACGATAAAATAATTAAAAAAAAAGTTGTACACAGATGTACGCAATGTTTCAACTTTTGAAGCTCCGACCAAGCAGGGTTTGACTGAACAGTATGGGTGGGGAAGGGGGGCAATGGTGCTATCTGTGGGCCCAATAGCCACGAATATTTATAGTGAGGAGGCAGAGGATTACCGCATTGACTGCAGCGAAGTGTCAGCGCTATGAAAAATGGGATGTTGACGTGCTGAGAACAAAAGGACAGCTCACGTCGTCAAAGCAGGAGGGTTTATTCTTTGCTGTAAGGCCTCCATCCACTCCATCTATTTATTAAGGCCAGGATGACATGAGGACAGTGGGGTATTTGTTCTGAAATTAAAGACAGAACATGCCATTTATCCAGTGACAGCTTACGTGAATATGAGTTTAAAATGGCCTTATATAACCACATACTGAGCTGTAACTGAAGCTTGAGAGAGGGTTTAATGTATTTCATTTTTCACTTCTGTTTTAAATGTATAGTCAGGATTATAATTATTTACATCATTTATTAAAGATGAGTGAAAACTTTCATGGAAAAAATATTACATTAAAATATGAGGGGAAAAAAAGTCAATTTTGTCTACTGCGGTGGACTGGTGCCCCGCCCAGGGTGAATCCCTGCCTCGCGCCCGTTGGCCCTTGTATGGGCTCCGGGTACCCCTGAGCCTAGTAAGGATGAAGCGGTTACAGAAAATGAGTGAATGAATGAATACATTTTGACTAAAAAACTAAAACTCTTACCAAAAATATCACTTTCATCACCCATAGAAATTCTTATGAGCAAAATGTGACCATTTATATTTTACTTCATTTTATATTGTGAACAGTTCACAAACTCTTGAATAATTATCCATGACTTCGTGTTTCACTGGGGTATAAATATGAGGATACACAGAAGCCAAAATTCCGTAGTCGTTAATGAACATAGACAAGACTAGAGAATACACAGACAAAAAAGAGACAAATGTGTGCTGACCTTTTAAAATCAAGGAATGGCTTTATATGTAATCAAGAAAAGAATTACATTTAAAAGAGCTGACAGTGAACTAGACACACAGTGAAGAGAATGGATAGAGAGGCAGAAAAACAGATACAAAATAGATGGTAGCATTTGGGGGTAACAAAGTCTCCAGTACAATAGTCAGATGCCATGGCAACAAAATCTTTGTGCTGGAAGAAAGCATTTTTTTATTGAACCACAAACGTAAGCACTTTTAGACACTGCTGGAACTTTGACTGGAACCAGGTTCTACACTTAGAATTTGTAGAACCGGCTCATACATATTAAGAAAACAAATCAAGTTGATATTATTTAAATTAGACTTTTTTAAAACGCTCTAAAGTAGTGTTGAAAGTGTTAAACCAGCCAATGTGAAACAAGTGAAATAAAAGAGAATGAATTTTAATCTCATGGGATTTCCAGCTGGTATCACAGGACACCAAATAAAATACATCTATACCCAAATAAAATACATATCTTAAATATATCTTAAAATAAGATATATACTGCATTGCTTAACTCATTTGAGTTCTGGGAACCCTTTTAAATGATTTCAGCCTTGTTGAGTAAATCACACATCTTTCCCCTTGCTTTCCTTACCATTTCTTTCCACCAAACCATGTCTTAGGTGTCTTTCATTTGTAGTGTATATTTTGATTAAAAACCTCTATTATTGTCTGTAAGAGAATGAAATCAACAGTAAATCAGGTTCAACGAACCCTCATGAGTTATATTTGATGTGGCAGCAGGTTGAGTTAAGCCGAGGTTAGTAAATTAAGTAGATTCAATCAAATTACCTTATTTTGGAAGTCATTTAATTGTGTGACAATTGTGTAATTGTCAGAAAAAAACATGGAAATAGAGCTGCTTGGCAACAATCATGGTTTTGGCTGTTTTCCTACAAAGGCCCTGTAAATCTTATTAAGAAACATGGCATAAAGTACCAGACGGTTTTAAAGTCCATGGCTGGATTTTCAAGAGCAACAGTGGCCCAAAAAAGACATCCAGATCCACACAAAGATGGTTAAGCTGTTGATGAGACCCTCCCAGTCCTCTGATCTAAATCCCTCTTAAAACCTGAGGGCTGCCTAGAAGGGAGGAGGCAAAAACGGAGTATCTAGGACCCTGAAGGTTCTGGACAGATACTGTAATGAGGAGTGGTTTTAGATTAATTGCTTTTCATTCTCTGACCTCATCAAGCATTACTGGAAATGATTAATTGCTTCTTGGAAAACCAAAACTGTATAAAGTATTAATGCAGGAGTGTTTGTAATTGTGATACAAAAATGTTTATATATATA
>JBBPCZ010000017.1:17025552-17039589 GCA_037974445.1 Brycinus macrolepidotus | reverse complement strand
CAATAAAATTACTTCTAGTTTTCTTAGAATTAATTTACTGTAATAAAAGAATTTTTTTACATTTTCTGTGTGAGATTGAGCTGCTAATGAACCACAAATAAAATAACCACAAATTATTGTTTATTACCTCGGTGTCCGTTTTCAACAAGGACGGCAATAATTACGGAGCTGACTGTACACTATTGAACAAATGTTTGGAATCAATGTTTGTAACAATAGAAAATTTTAATTTCATCCAAATGTATACAGTGAATTTACTATTCTGGTCCAGTAAAATTAGTAATAGGCTCAAAAGACATTTTAGATGTGCTTCAATTGATGAACAGAGCTGGGAACGCTGCACAATATTGATAGTAAAATTATAAGAAAATACCTTGTATGTTTCATATTTCAAAGATGGAGAACAAATACTGAGGCAGATCACAAAAAAAGTAAATGTATCATTTTAAGTATACTACTTAGAGTCTGAAAATATTAAAGGAAACAGTTATTAAGACATGTCAGTTTCTATTTTGTAATGTATCTGTATTGTATAAGCTATTCTTGTACATCAACTTAAAAAAATAATAAAAAAAATCGCTTTTTATATTAATTTGTCTAAGTCTGCTCAGTTCAATTCCACACAATAGATTCCTCTACACTCTTATTTTTTTCATTCTTTTAGGGAATGAGTTTTAATTAGTGACTAACAATGCTTTGTTTAAATAAGTGTTGCAAATTGTGTAAATGTGATGGGGCGGGGAGAGAGAGGGAGAGAGAAAATAGCAGGATCTTTATCAGAGTAGTTGTATAGTGACATCTACTGGTAGCACCTAATAATGTTTTTTAAAAACCATTTAGAAACAAAGCAACCAAAGAATAAAGAGCACGAGTGCCTAAAACCTGTGCATCCTTGCTGTTTAACTGTAAACAGAACACAGAATACATTATTGTGGCGTAGAAGCACCAAAGTTCCAGCTTCAAGCCTTTGATTTGGTTTGTTATTTTCACTGACCACCTTCGGATTTTTTGGATTTTGGATTCATTGTTGCATGTGGACCTCAATTCTACATCTACTTCGAAGTGCACAATTAAATGGTTCAGAGGTACATTAAGTAATTAAAAGGGATTTGATGTGAAATACATTCTTACTGAGTCAGAATTGTTTGCAGTGGTGGTAACAGAAACGTGAGTATTTTTTTTTGTTTGTTTGTTTTTGGTTTTTTAAATAAAACAGCAATATTTGTTTTTAGACATTGTAAGACCTGGTTCCCATCATCACTACTGTAAAGAAACCTGAGTCAGTACAATTCATTATGCAGAAATTTTGAAAAGTTGGTGGAATTCCCCTTAAAGATCAAGCTGTCCACAAGCAAGCGTTTTTGCGTAATCCTGTGGTTTGCGCTTCAGTAAAGGCTGTTAACTGAGCTGCAGTTTTTGATGACATCCTGCAATGAGCTGTCTGAATCTGTGTGATGGCCTGATTATGAAATCTTCTGTAGAGATTTCCAGGCATGCATGAAATTGTCCTTTATGGTGAAGAAAATGGAGCAGCGCGTCATCTAGATGTCAGCATGTTCTCTTCCGTTCTCAAAAGTACTTCGAGTACTTTTGGTTTTGACAGTTTGATTTGGCAACCTCGAGAGAAAATTGAGTTGGGAAATATATGGCAACCTCCCACTGATGTTAGCCCTGTAAGGTTTGTCTCGTAATTCTTATCTGGGACAAAAGTGCTAGCTGCTGTGGGCAAAACAGCACATTATTTAGAGGTTTTTTTTTTTTATGATACCTGTTCATTTGCTGTTTACAAAAATAACATTTTGTTTAGCAACTGAAAGGTGGAGGTGGCATAGTGGGGCAGTGGGTAGCCCTGCCTTCGTAACAAGAGGGTCCTGAGTTCAATTCACAGCCAGGGCAACCAACACTCCAAAGACTTGCAAATCATTCAAGTTGGATTACAATGGACTGGCAACTTGTCCAGCATGCAGGCTCCACACAGGGGAGACCCTTGGTTACCCTGCCTTCATAAGAAGGTCCTGAGTTCGATACACAACCAGGACAACCAAGAGTCTCCCCTGTGTGGAGCCTACATGCTCTCCTCATGCATGGCCCCTCAGCTTCTTTCTCCATCAGCCCAAAGACATGCACATGATTCAAAGTGAATTGGAATGGACTGGCAGCCTGTCCAGGATGGTTATCCACTTGTCACCCCATCACCCCCACAGCCCTGGTCAGGGATTAGCGGTTCAGATAATAAATGACTAATTTAATGGTGCAAAATGAAAAGAAAACTACTGTGTGTATAAAGAACTACTCATGAACACACAGCTTATTCATTTGACATATTACAACATTTCAAAACTTCTCAAATCATACTATAGAGCAATGTTTCTTGTTTTAACACTACAAAGTAGTATATCTGACTAAACTACTAAGATACTAAGCATGGTTAAAAATGAAACAAACGTAGCTGAAAATTTTTGGTCTTCAACAAATTACTTAAGGCCAGCATTGCTGGGCTAGCGTAAATGAATATTTCAACCTGATATTTTTCAGATTCTTTGTTCAGGTTACAAAAATGCTTCACAGGCCAACAAATTAGAGGTTAATATGTATGCTAATAATTTACCATATTATTTTAGAGATGGGCTAGAAGTCTGGAGTTACTCACTCTTTAATTGGCTGGCTAGTTGTGACAATGCTAATCTAACTAAGTCCAAATACAACAGGCACTAGAATTAGCTAGCTAGCTACATTAGGAATACTTTATTTCAGGCTAAATCTAAATTTTAGCAAATAAAACCATTTGGATGCCAAAACATAATCCTTATTTTAAAGGATTTTGTTCTTTGAAAGAGAGGGAGGGCCTAACCCTGCTAGCATATTTATACCAGCCGTCTCTGGTGACAAGTTCTCCCATTTCTGATGATGAGTGAGAGGCGCAATTGTAAAAACATTTGCAATATGCAAACACCTCATTAATGAACAATACAAACCGGAGAACCCTCACAGAGACCCAGGCCCTCATGTAGGCAGTATTGTGCACATGTGTCCTCTGAAATAAACAGCTTTTATAATTCAAGGTCTTTCTGATAATAACCACCAGACACTCCCCAACTATTGGCCCCTCTGCTTTACACCAGAGCCCTCTTTGGTGCATCATGTGATGTGAAACATTTTGAAAACAGGAAATCCACTCAGTAAAAGGCGTATCCTTTGTCAGGAAAGTGAAATTTGAGGGTTACTCTTCATGAGAAAGAAGAAGTTCACACATCTCTCTTTACTGGAAAAGCCCTACCTGCTTCCTCTAACACACCACTTCCACGCACACTTCACAAACAATAGAGACCCTCACGAGGCTCTATACATAATGCTTGATGGAAAACAGCCGGAAGGTCACACTGGCCAGAGGAGTGTGTAGCGCACACTTGAGTATGTAGCACATTCTCAGCTCATGCGTTGTGCTATAGCGCGTAATTGTCTCAGCATTATTGTATAATGATAACTGATTAAACCAAACCAACTTTAGTTAGACCTGACTGATAATACAGAGATTATATGCAAAAGTAACTGCCAGCAGAGGGCAATACACAGCAACCTATCCACACACCAGTCAATAAATGTCAGGTCTGCTTTAGAAAATGCAAGCTATAAGCTTGGATTGTGAAACAAGCAATACTGAAAGTGACTAGGGAAGCAGTTTATTACTGATTATGCTTCTGAAAACTGCATCAGATGTGTGTCAAGGAGATCTTTTTCTGTCAAACTTTTCCATTTATAGGTCCTCTTGACTTTCACATTTATCTTCAAGCTGGACCTAATTGATCAATGTTCCTCCCACAAATGTTCTCTTCCATAGAAATTGTTGCAAGGTTTGACAAATTTTACTGAACTTTAACTAAAATTCCATTCAACTTCATGAGATATTGTAAGGCACAGCTTACAGAATGCAAAATTTGTTTGTGTGTTATTAGTTGCAAATGATATGTGTGTAAAAGGTATAACTGTTAGGATAGATCACTGGTAGGTTTTTGTCACATAATCAAATAAAATTTTTTGTAGTTTCCAACCTTTCTTGTCATATGCAAAATGTGCTTTGTTGATTTTAAAATTCTCTACAGAAAAAAAATACATTAAATGCAAAATTAGCTTTTGTCAGGGCACTTTTTTTGGTTTATTTGTTTTCAAGAATGTCAAATTATAGAGATATAGACAGATAACTGGGTATTGAAATGTTTAAAAATATGTTCTGTACAAAACATGTAATTTGAAGAGCATATTAGCCAACTTGGTAGAATAACATTCCAAACTGGAACCTAGATGAACTTCCATATATATTAATTAGGTTAGAAATTTACTTAATACTTTACTTAAAAGTATTAAGTAAAGTTTGTTCAACATCACAGCAGTTGATACACTATATGGACAAAAGTATTGAGATGCCTGACCATTACACCAACAGAGACTTGACATTGCATTCAAATACATAGACTTTAATATGGAATTGGTCCCCCTTTGCAGCTATAACAGCTTCCACTCTTCTTGGAAGGCTTTCCACAAGATTTTGGAGTTTCTATGGGAATTTGTGCCCATTCATTCTGTAGAGCATTCATGCACTGATGTTGGATGAGAAGGCCTGGCTCCCAATCTCCGTTCCATTTCATCCCAAAGATGTTGGATGGGGTTGAGGTCAGGGCTCCATGCGGCCAGTCAAATTCTTCCACACCGAACTCATAAACTATGTCTTTATGGACCTCGCTTTGTGCACTGGGCCACAGCCATGCTGGAATAGAAAAGGTTCTTCCCCAAACTGTGTCCACAAAGTTGGAAGCATGGCGTTGTCCAAATGTCTTGGTATGCTGAAGCATTAAGATTGCCCTTCACTGGAAGTAAGGGGTCTAGCCCAAACCCTGAAAAACAAGTGTGTCCCAATACTTTTGTCCATATAGTGTACAGTCTAGTATTGAGAATACATTATATTCTGCTTTTCCATAGGACTAATAGATCTGGACACTTCTGAGAACTGCATGCACATGAGAATATGCCTGTGGTGAAGCATGTTTCTCCTGCGGCTGCTGCTTGTGATGATCAGTCCCTTTCCTATGAAGGTCAGCAGCTTGCATTATCAAAAGCTATGCAGCTGGTGACGTTATCTACTTCAGGCTCTGCTTTTTCTGGTTAGGGGTCCCGTGCTCCTCAGTCTCAGTCTGGCCTTGCCTGCATATCCTGCATGCTTTAGTGCTTTAACAGACATGATTCAAGTCACTGGCTTGTTATCAAGCCCTTCATGATCTTAATCACATGGGGCAAAGCAAGGAAATCACCAAGCTGTGCAGTGTCTCTCAACACTGGGGTTGCAAGCCATTGGAGTGTGAAACAGCTCTTTGACAGTATGCTATTACAACATTGTCCTAACATGGTTAAATATAAGCCATGACTGTGTAACTGCCTTTGCTCTGAAGTTGTTCATGGGACCTCTGAAGTCATGCATCATTCTGTAGACATGCATCATGTCCATTTTAGGAACTCTGAGTCAAAGCTATGAGTGATATGCATGTCTGCTGTTGAAAATTGGATCAGTTGTGCATTGGTACACAAAAATCATACAAACCTAAAACATCTAAAGATCCAATTCCACACCTAAAGATCAAATTGTGCAGTTTTTAGTTATCTTTAACTGCTGACAATATCCATATGTACTGTGACGTAATTTATCATGTCATTAATATCACCAAGTTGTCGAGCTCTACTGCCAAAGCATCTTAACTACTGCTTTTAAACATTAAACAATGGAAAGTGCTTTCAGCTTATCTGAAAACATGTAAAACGTACTGTGTTTCGATTTTTAAGTGATTAGTTATGCGTGCATTAATTAGACTAAGTTATGCCTGTCGTTTTCTTATGATGAATGTGATGGGTGTGCGTATGTGTTTGTGGGTGGTGGGAGAGAGGAGTGTGAGGCTTGGCTATATGTTTAGATTTGGAAATAATGTGTCTGTGAAGGTGCTGTGTGATTTTCTTTTTTTTTTATTTTTTTTTATTGCATTTTGTTTTTGCAATGTGTGCATGTGTGTACCTTTAACTGCCCTGGGGCTGAAAAAGAAATGATGTGTTTAGCTAAACCTGATACATCTTTTCTCATTTGCACATGGTCCCTGGCTAAATAAACATAAACTAAACTGGACAAAGCTTTCTGGTTTGTATAATGTATTTCTTTTACTCTGTTTAGCTGTTACAATCTTGTGTTTTTCTTTTAATATCTTTTTCCAGTTTTGATGTAGCAATAACCATATTTTGTCTCATTGATGACCTGACAATTCAGAGGATCTGGCAACAATCAGAGGAAAAATGTCTGCACGACAAAGCATCAGGTTTAAGACATTTTTGTTTACCACGGGGTGCAACAGTAATGCCTTGCATACAATATATGGACACACCTGTTTTTCAGGGTTTGGGCTAGGCCCCTTACTTCCAGTGAAGGGCAATCTTAATGCTTCAGCATATCAAGCCATTTTGGACAACGCCATGCTTCCAACTTTGTGGACACAGTTTAGGGACGAACCTTTTCTATTCCAGCGTGACTGTGCCCCAGTGCACAAAGCGAGGTCCATAAAGACATGGCTGGACGAGTTTAGTGTGGAAGAACTTGACTGGCCCACACAGAGTCCTGACCTCAACCCCATCCAACACCTTTGAGATGAACTGGAACGGAGATTGCAAGCCAGGCCTTCTCATCCAACATCAGTGCCTGACTTCATAAATGCTCTACAGAATGAATGGGCTCAGATTCCCACAGAAACTCCAAAATCTTGTGGAAGGCCTTCCAAGAAGAGTGGAAGCTGTAAGTAGCTGCAAAGGGAGGACCAAATCCATATTAAAGTTTATGTATTTGAATGCAATGTCATTAAAGTCTCTGTTGGTGTAATGGTCAGGCGTTCCAATACTTTTGTCCACGTAGTGTATTTCTAATAGAGAAATCCAGCCAAGACCCAGATTTCCTAATATGGGCATTATGCCGACTACAGAACGGTGACATAACTTCGGTGGTCTATAACTGTGAACAGTGTCACTGGACACCTCTGAGTCTGACATTTGTATATCTTTGGAGAACTGAAAGTGTTCGGCATCTTTTACAGCTGCTCAACTGTGGCTACTGGAGATGTCATTGGCCTTGACCTAGAGAAGTTGCATAAACTGACTGATTATCGTTGAAAAGAAAATCCAGGACCAGTTTGGACTCAAGGCCAATATTTCAAAGATGGGGTTTGGTGGGTGGCTGGGTTTTTTTAATGCAAGGTGTTCCCCCTTCATCCCGCTTTTGAAAGGCCATAGCTCGTCTCTTTGAAGCCAGACGGGAGTAAATGGTTCTCATGGCAACAGCCGAGCTTGCCTGGCAGCCACAACCTGTGCTGTTGGGTTGCAAAACACTGAATCGAGGCTAAATATACACTCGCTGCTCTCTAGAACACGACGCGTCAATACTGCCGCTTCCTGTCAGCCCCCGACACCCACCAGCTTCTACATTTAGGCCAGGCTTTCTCTCTCCCGGTTCAGGTTAGCTTGGGTGAATATATCAGTGTATGCCAAAATAGCACAACATGCATCTTCATTCTGTTAAAAGCATTCGATATTCTGCTTCTGCCTGAAACACCATCGATCAGCACACTAAAACGCACAAGCAGCCACTCAGTTACTGTGAATTTCGGGGCCTGCTTTACTGCCAAACACCAAGAGAGAGAAAGAGAGCTCTCATGAATATGTGTATGTGTGTATGTGTGTGTGTGTGTGTGTGTATGTCAGAGTGAATGAGAGAGAGATAGAAACCCATGTGGTTATTGAAAAATGCTGACAGTGGAAGCGTGACTCAAAAAGCTTTGATTTTTGCTTTCAGTCTTCATGCCAAGGAATCAGTAACTCATCTTATTGTCCAGATAAATTCTTGCAGTAATCACAGCAATCTCTTGCTACTTTCAGTTTAAGGCTCACATGGATGAAATGACATATTGCGATAATATTGCCCTCTTAATACTGCATTATAAAGTTTACAATGTCTTATAAATACAAATATATAAAAAAATGTATTAATGCTTAATGTTATATGGTTGTGGTCTGGCCTGCATTATTTGATTGAAAATGAGTTACTGGGGGCGACATGTGAATTTGAGATGCTGAACTGCCCCTAGGTGTGAATGTGTGCATGAGTGTGATTGTGTGTGTGTGTGTGTGCCCTATGATATGCTGGTGACCTGTCCAGGGTGTTTCTCTGCCTTTTGCGCTATGAGCGTTGGGATTGGCTCCAGCCCCCCTCGTGACCCTGGTTAAGATAAACGGCTGAGATAATGGATGGATGAATGGGTTATTGGAACATATGAATGCCCTTGATTTATCAGAAACACTTACTTATCTGAGATTAGAGAAAACTCACAGTACACAGCATTCAATTGTGATTGGTTCAAGGGCTTGCATTTTGCAGTCCTCTGCAATATCAGTGCTGAAAAAATGATTTAGAAATTATATACTGTGGAGCCTAAGTTCCTTCAAACACCTCCTAACTGATGGCTGGGTGGGAGCCTTTTTATATAGATCAATGCTACATGAAATGACTCTGCTGGGATTCTGCTTGATGCCCTGCAGTACCTCAGCGTGTCTACAGGAGGCACTCATGAGTGTGTGAGGCCTGCATCTTTCTCATTTTAGCACACAGGACAGGTCGTGTGAATCTGGCACCATGTTCAAGCTCTGAATTAGCCTTTCACGGTACTGCTACTGTGAGGCCATTTGTTCCTCCATGAAAAGAGGGATGCTGAGAAGGAAGTGAGACACTTAAGGCATTCGCTGTTTCATTACGTAATTTCCCTTAATGCGGCTGGTTTTGTTTTTGGTGTCCATTGTAGAAGAGCATTCATTTAAACACTGTTAGTCATTTGTATGTATGAATGTGTGGTTTCTTGGCACGCCCACTTGTCTTGTTGCGGAAGTATTTTGTTTGGCAGTGCTTGTGGTTTCTGGAAATAAACACTTTGGTCCTCTAGAAGGTTTCAGCAGGACAACTCTGAATGTGTGTCCTTGCAGTTTAAAAAGGTGTTAGAACTGGTGGTTACACTATTCTTTGCATAGCCACTGGTGGATTCTGTCATCAGTGGGATTCAATGCATATCTTAGTGTGTTGATTCTTTGGACATTTCTAAAATGTGTTTTGAGCATTCATATTAAAGGGCCCATAGAATATGTCTATTCTTTTAACTAAGAGTTTGATATGGTATGTAAACATTGTTAAAGATTTTTTTAAAAATACCATCCTCACTACATATAGTCTACATATGGAAACTAAGCTCTAAACAGGCTGTTTTGAATTCAGTGTTTTTGTGATGTTACAAAAACTCATGCATTTACATATAATGCCTATAGAGCTCAAAGCAATTAATCCTGTCCATTAATGTTGATGTCATAAGGAGTGTTTCAGCCTGGACTGCACACTATGAGGCAGGTCATTTATATTATTCTAAAGGACCCAGTAGCAAAAACAGCCTGTTTAACTGTAAAGCATAAAGAGAGGTTAGGAAATAGTTGTGTAAAAATTATGGCTGCTTTTGGTGCATAAACTTAGACAAACATCATAACCTGAACCTAAAATTAAGGCAAAAGGAAACCTGAAATTAAGGAAATTTTACAGGTTGTGATTTTTGGTAGCAGATTTGTTAGCAAACTGATGCAGCAGGCAAGTTCTGTTTGACACCCGTAATATGTATAGAACTGCCTGTTGCACCACCCATCTCATAGTCACTAATGGACTCTGTTGTCTACATTATTCACTGTATAACTTACCATAATGATTTTTTGGACATTCTGTCATAATCATTCTGTGCAATTTCTTTCTAATTCGCTTGGGGTCTATAGAGCTGTTGTATTCCAATTAGAAACAGTTCATAGTTGATTTGAGTCTGAAACACTGACCCTGCCCTTCTTCTTTATTATCCCCTGCTAATTTGTCCAGCAGTTTCTTGAAACACATTTCATGATAATGTAAAGGTCCCTCATTCGTGAACTTGCATTCAGCCATACAATAATCTACAGGAGGTCCCCTGTCACTTAGTGGCCCTGCCGGCTGCTCCACGCGGTTCCCTCTGTGACCCCAATTTCATCCCGTGTCCGTGCTCTCTTTGGAAACCCTTCGTCAGCTGTAATCACTTCTGATGGGTCCTCTTCTCCTCAAAGCATGTGAGGGAGTTGCATTGTGGAATCCCATGTCCATGGAGGCCATGGGAAGAAGAGAGAGCAGCAAAGCTCAAACATGTGCTCCCCCCACCCCACCCCCCAAGAGGCCGATATCCCTGTGCTGAAATGTCACCAGCATGCCTGACCCCTCCTGCTCCTGCCCGCTTTCCCATTAGGAGTTCCATCAGGGCATTGTGGGTGGGATGGGCCTGGGGTCAGAGCCAAGGAAACCAAATAGGAAGTTTTCACAAGAGTTTAGCTTTCTGCAAGCATGTCTTTTTAAAGCAGGCAATGAAGGGTCCTCCCTGACCACTGTGTATTCATTTCAGCACACAAAGTCTGCTTTCAAAGGAAGTCCTGAAGAGAGAAAGAGAGGAGTGAGGGCACTTGGCCACGGGTTTGACCACTGGACCGCCTGTGTGCAGCCTTGTTCACGTTAGTGTAATTGCATCCAAGTCATTACAGTGTCTGGCATTAGCAACTACCCCAGTTATCCGTTGCATAAAAATATGGTAAAATAAATCATTACAGCTTAAAATTAGTAAGTGACCTGTTTTTATTTTATGTAGGTCAACCAGACTGTTATTACAGAGCCGTTTCATCTTATTTTCACCTCTTGAATTTATAGTGTTTTCCCTCTAGAATATATTGTATTGGATATATCATTAATGTAAAACACCTCACTTTTCTGAAATGGTGTAGGAAAAGAAACTATTCTTAAGTATTCTGAAATCCAAGTCAGAAAAACGTGAGTACATTTTGGATCATTTCTACTGGCTCACTCATTGTAAAATATTCGTACAATGTAAAAAGCAGCTGGCATATTTAAACAGAATAAAAATTTGAATGGACAAATAGAGTTACAGACTTAAAGTGATAGTCAAATCAAATTTACACAAACCTCCCCTTACTTCAGAAACAGTGGGTCAGCCAAGATATGTTCAGAGTCTGATATCTGCAGCCAAAATTCAGCCTTCAAGGAGGCTGTTTCTGCTGTTTCAATATACTTTTGCCTATTTTTATAGTTAACAAAGTATCATACAGTGTATTTGCAAATGTTATACAGCAAACACATCATGGCCTGTTGACTACATTTGGGATAGGGCTGTTACTTCAAATGTTGTGCGTTTTTTCAAATGACCACTTTAAGGCACAGGTACCATAAACAATTAAGGTTTGTCCTTTCCAAGTCATGTAAACGAGCCCAGAGTGAGTGTAATTAAGTGAGAAGCGCTTGGCCGGTGGGTTCGGGCCTCCTGCTGAAGCAGTGTGCTGTGTGTCTGTGTGTGGCATGGCGGCAAACTGGACCTCCGTCTCCTCGGGATGCTTTTGTGTGCTGTCCAAAGGCAGCGAGTTCACTGAGACACCAAGTAGGAGAAGGGGGGGGAAAGCCCAAAGGGAAAGCGGCCATCAAAGGCTATCTTCACATTCTCCTGATCGCTGCACGCTAATGCATTGTGATCTCAATGGCCCAGAGGCTGAACAAAGGGAGGAATGGGGAGAGATTCACAAACGAAAAGAAATAATGGATGTCAAAGTCTCCTGGAATAACCGTCATCAGATTCATTTGGAAGGGAGAGGAATGAAAAAAAAAAAAGACTGTCAGTGACCATTATTTATGCCAATAGCTATTATTATTTAATGAAAACATGTGTCCTTGGGTCTTGTAGTCAAGCCTCCTTTTGATCGGCACTTCATCACCAAGCTCCACACTGTCTGTCTACAGACAAGACAATAACTCAGTGTTTGCTGAGGCAGTAATTTATGTAATTTACGGCACGCTGCCATATATGTCAGGCCTTGACAGATAAAGTAGGCCTACAACCATGTCCACCTGAATGTATCTGCCTCGGCCAATAGGCCCATTATAACTACAAGCAGATGTGTTTTTCTCACCCTGATCTTTCTGTATGGTTAAAAGAACTGCAGAGGGATCCTAAATCAAATAAACATTGCGATGAGATTGCTCTATGAAGGGTTTTCCAAGAAGCAGATAGCCGGGCTGAGAATAGACCCAACTGCTGTTTGCATTGTATCTTCCGGCTGACGAGCTCTAAGTGTCTTTTATTGAATCTGCTTCCATTTAGAGAGCTGAAAATTACGCTCTTGCAGACTGCACTCAGCTATGACAGTAATAGCCTTAAAGGAATACTCCAGCGTTTTCCAACCCAACCTCCAATCTGCTGCATCTGTATCATGCCCTCGATTACCATGGACAGTAATTTCAACATGTTTCCCACACTTCAAAGAGAACAGAAAAGGGCTTGACTCAAAACTTACCCACCATAGAAGTCACTGGGCATTTGCCTTTTTTTAAACTCTACAATTATGTAATTGGTACACTATAACGACAAAAGTAGTGGGATGTCTGACCAGCAGGGACTTTCATGACATTGCATTTATAAACATAGACTTTACTATGGAGTTGGTCCACCCTTTGCAGCTAGAACAGCTTCCACTCTTCTTGGAAGGCTTTCCACAAGAGTTTGGAGAGTTTCTGTGGGAATTTGTGCCCATTCACTCTGTAGAGCATTTATGAGGTCAGGCACTGATGTTGGACGAGAAGGCATGGCTCACAATCTCCGTTCCAGTTCATCCCAAAGGTGTTGGATGGGGTTGAGGTCAGGGCTCTGTGTGGGCCAGTAAAGTTCTTCCACACCGAACTTACCCAACCATGTCTTAATGGACCTTGCTTTGTGCACTGGGGCACAGTCATGCTGGAATAGAAAAGGTTCTTCCTAAAAACTGTGTCACAAAGTTGGAAGAGTAGCGTTGTCGAAAATATCTTGGTATGTTTGATTTTATACACTTGTGATTAAAATCACCTGAATTCAGTAATTAAGAGGTGTGTCCCAATACGTTTGTCCACATAGTGTATATAATATAAGATATATAATAAGTTGACCATTTATTCCCAACCCCCCCACCACCACCACCAATACCTGTAGCCAATATTCATCATTACTCTGATAATCAGAATTGGCATTCCAACTTGCTTCCTTGACAATAAAAGACTTTTTACACGATTAATGCACATCTCAAAAAAACTCTTTACCCTATGCCCTGCCCACTTCACTGACTCATTGCCCTGCCCAGGGTTGCTGAAATTAATCAATTAACACATCCGCAGCCTGTCTCAGTGTCCCAAGATGCAGTTAGCAGGATCTATTCTCCATATGTTACTGACAGATATTTAAAATACTACAATGTTATTACATTGCAATAAGGTCCAAAATATTGTTAAAACCTATTGTAAATCATTTTTGCAGTATTGGCTTTTGCACCACTGATATCTCATGAAGGTGCAATATGCAAATGAGCCCTCTAACCAATCACAGTTCCAGATGAGTGAGTTTGATGAATCAAGGTATTCATGTAATTATAAATAAGCATAAACTGCTGGATCAGATAACAGAGGGGAAAATTTACCTGAAAAAGTCACATTGTGCCACCTCTAATTTAATGTAATAAAAAGAATAAAAGAAAGTGGTGCATGCTGTGAAGGTTTATGATTTTAGTTTGTTTTTTATTCATCCTATATTCTATTTGTGTCATTGGTATTGTCTTTGTTTCAATGCACTGCAAATAGTCTTGGCAGAGGAAATTACCACAATCATTTTTTTGTGGTGTGTGACCCAATGTGAAGACATATTCTGGCAAGTGTTATCTTGTGTGACCACTAAAGTCATTTCTGGTTGTAATATTTATTTTTTTTGTGCAGGGGTAGTTCTGGTATTACATCATTGTAAAATGATGTGCTTGTGCAGTCTACTTGGCTGTATCTTCACCTAGTAAGCTAGTTTGAGTTTCTTCTGTTACTTAACTGTTGTGCTGCTGTTTTGC
>JBBPCZ010000017.1:17012483-17022824 GCA_037974445.1 Brycinus macrolepidotus | reverse complement strand
AAAAAGAACATGTAATGGTGCATTTATTGTTTCTGGTTAAAACACTGCAATCAGTCAGTAATTGCAGATGCCATTTAAGCAGACTAGCCTTGTGAATTCACACGTGTTTTCAGGACAGGAATGCTAATCATGCTGATAATTGGTAGTTTAGAGGGCTTCATAAATGCTCCTCTACTGCTGTATTTCCTCCAAAATAATTAGTTTGCGTGCGTGTGTGCGTGCGTGCGTGAGTGTATTTAAAAGAGAGTTATTAGCAGGGTGCATTCATTCAGGAAGGGGGAGGGGTATTTCCTGCATTTAGCATTAGCTTTAACATTGTTAAAGCTGAAGCTAAATGCAGGAAATATTCATACCAAGGTCTTGAATTAGGGGTCCATCTCACGGCAATTTGATTAATTTACAGCTCCTTAGGAATGATTCAGTGTATCACAAATTCCAAATTGTAGCATGCTTCCATAATTATTAGTATGAGTGTTAGTATTTTTTAAAAACATACACTTATTACAGAAATGTGACTGGAGGTAATATTTATGCAGGAACATATTAAAAATCTGTATTTTAATATAAAAAACAACCATTTGATTCGGTCCATTAAATAAGCGCTTGATTTGTTTGTTTGTTTGTTTTTTATTTCTGGTCTGAAGTTGTTCTCTCCAGTTTTGTCATAGAGAGTTCCCACCTACTAGCTTCCCACCCACAAGTCATAGGAGAGCTCAACATTAACTGCCAATTCTGTTGGGTCAGCTACCAGATGCCCACAGAACCCTGTGAATGATGGGGAGAGGCAGGTTACAGAAAGGGTTCTTTGTGTGTTGCCATAGAAGGACCATTTTTGGTTCCCTAAAGAACCTTTCAATAGACAGTTTTGTAAATAGCATAAGTCCAGCGACCCTGCTGACCTTAAAAACTAAACTATGTGGACAAAAGTATTGGGACACCTGACCATTACACCAACCGGGACTTTAATGACATTGCATTAAAATACATGGACTTTAATATGAAGTTGGTCCCCCCTTTGCAGCTATAACAGCTTCCACTCTTCCTGAAAGGCTTTGGAGTGTTTCTGTGGGAATTTGTGCCCATTCATTCTGTAGCCCATTTATGAGGCCAGACGCAAAGGTGTTGGATGGGGTTGAGGTCAGGGCTCTGTGCCGGCCAGTCAAGTTCTTCCACACCAAACTCATCCAGCCATGTTTTTATGAACCTTGCTTTGTGTACTGGGGCACAGTCATGCTGGAATAGAAAAGGTTCTTCCCCAAACAAGTTGGAAGCATGGCGTTGTTCAAAATGTCTTGTTATGCTGAAGCATTAAGATTAAGCCCTTCACTGGAAGTAAGGGGCCTAGACCCAAACCCTGAAAAACAGGTGTGTCCCAATACTTTTCCATATAGTGTATCAGTCACTTCTGTACTCCTTCGCATTGAGCATCATTGATGCTGATGCCGCATTCTACAACAACAAAATTAACATCATCACAGATGCTCGAAACCTATTCTCTACCTTCAAAACATTACTCTCTCCTCCTCCACCTCCTCCTTCACTGAAAAGGTGGTGGCCCTCAGTAGCCAATTCTCTGAATCACACAGGGTCAACCCGTGTCCCACTATACCTACTCAGGTCAAAAGTGCATCACTTCTGTATTTTACACCTCTCATGGGGAGTGAGGTATCCAAACTCCTGATTTGTAGCTGTCCTACTACATGTCCGCTCGACCCTATCCCTACATGGCTCTTCCAAGCCATCTCTTCAACCATCACCAGACCAGCAGAATCAAAAACCTTCTGAAGACTCACCTATTCAGAGAGCATCTCCCCTCCTGATGCACTATTTATCTTCTTGCACTCTTACATAAAGATTTTAGCACTTAGTACTCTCCTCTGGTTCTCACACTGTCCTGAAACATGAGCGTTTCCTCGAATTGTAAGTTGCTTTGGATAAAAGCGTCTACCAAATGAATTCAATGTAATGTAATGTAATGAGGCATATGAGATGTAATGAGATATGAGTATGAACATTTTTGAAAGAACCCCTAAATTGGTCAAGAGGTTTTATATCTTCAAATGGTCCCTCACACTTCACAAACCTCCTTTACAAAAGTGGCTCATTAGGGAACCAAAAGCGTTCTTTTATGGCATCACTCAAAGAATTCTTCGCAGCATGTACTCACCTAGAGAGAGACCAAGGCCAGCTATGCTCTCTTGGATTCCTGCCCACAGATGACTGTGGCATCATTAGGGGCTGAACTCATGATCTCCTGATGATAGAGCCAAAGTTCAGGTGGTTGCACCATTTTTTTAAAAATATTTTGATAACTGATTGTGACATATTAATCAGCGAATTAATACAACCCTACTCACACTCTCTCTCTCTCTTCTCTCTCTCTCTCTCTCTCTCGGCCACACGTACCCAGCCAAGAGACCAGCTCGGAGGCGTGTGAGTGTGTGTGAGCTGCACATGTGGTATTGTGTCTCATGGTTTGCATGTGCCTGTGTGTTGCGGTGCTCTCTCTGACCCCCTCTCTGGCCTCTGGCCTCCGCTCGCTTCTGAAGCCCATTCACGTCGCCCTCATCAATGTGCCATTCTCCACAGAAGGTTCTTCATGAATTCAGTTCAAAGTCATGTGAGCCACGTGTGCTCTTGTACATGTGCATGTGCACATGTGTCATGAGGAAAAGGCAAAAAAAGTCCCCTGTTATCAAGAAGAATTATATGCTGTCTGCTGGTACAATGTTGGCAGTTATCTTCCAGGACGAATATAAGGTTCACATGGGATAAACATGGACCTATTTGTTGTGCAGACTTAATGTCGGTAAGAGTTCCAATTACCTGAGAAATTGTAATGATGCTTATACAGAGTTAATAAATTTAATACTGTATTTCATGCTACAAAGTTGGACTATAATAGGTGTCATGTGAAAGTTAATCAAAACCAGTCACAACAATATTGTGACTATGCTGGCATGAGTTCTAATACATGCCAAAAAAAAAACACACCCAACCTCATGACCTGTCCTACAGTGTAATTGTTAATACTCAAACAAAATAAAATCTTTTGAAATGATTACCACTCTAAATCAGAATCAGACTCAGACACGTTTTAGAGCAATTTGAGGAAATTGCTTATGTTATGACTACACAGACACAAAGAGACACAGAGACAGAAACAATATAAAATATAAAACAGAAGTCTAAATAAATCCAATACATCCAAGAAATACTCTTTCCAATATACACTATGCTGTATACACACATGCAGGGATATTAACACTACAGATAAGTAACTTACAGTCAATTACTAGTAACACAGATAGTGATTAGGAGTATGTTATTGCATGTAATGTAGGTATTCCGACAATATCTTTGCATTGCACTATGAACTCCATTAAGCTGAACAGAATTCTTGCAATATTTTGTGCGAAAGAATACATTTACAGGCTAAACATTGGGAAGATGAAACTTTTGGACCTTCTAGATTAAACACAAACATTTGAATTTGTAAAACGTCCCATTTGAAGTGTGTAACAAACATATCAACATATTTTGACTTATATATAGAACTTTTAGAGTGAATCTTTAGTAAGGAGCCCTGGCGGAGGGTTGCCAGTGTTTTCTACCTGACAGAACAACACTGGTTAGGTGTGACCTATATAGTACACACAGAAGGCCTAGGGTGCTGTTTTCACTCACAAAATTGGTCCCACGCACTGGAAATCAAATCTTTTGACTTGTTGATTGGTTGATTCCACTGCCACTTCCAAATTATTCAATCACTTCATTTAAGTGCCTGAAAGCTTAACCAGTGGGAGACTTTGCTTAACTATATCTACCTAAAAATGATAAAAAATGGGATAATTCTCAGTTGGGCATTTCAGGAATTTAACGACGCTGTTTCCAACTAATACTTAATGATGAAATGAGAGAAGTAGTGAAAACATAAAGCCAGAATGTTCAGCTATAAAACAAAGATTATTTTTGTCATATCTGTGATTTGTTTATTTGCAAAGCTGGGTGAACCCTCTCTAAAAGTGGTGATACCATCATTTTTCCGAGGACTTTTAGTTCTCATGAATCATTAGACCTTTTCGGAAGGCCTAGAAGGCCCTAAGTGTTCCCATTTGGCCAGCTGTATATCTAACATTGAAACAGTCTGCATCTTATTTTAATAATAAAGTAAATTAACCTGCTTCTCAGGCCCTGAGCCAAAAGTTTTCCCCTTGGTGATTAGAATAATTGTCTGCTTCTATTACTAAATGCATCTGTTGGAAATTAGATTCATAAGAAGATACACTTTATCTTGATAAGAAAACAGGACTGTGCTTTAAAATCCTATGTTTACTGTGCACTTCCACACTGAAGAAAGTAATGAATTGAAAATACTTTGTGTACATTATTTCTAGATTAATAAAATATATCTTTGAGTTTAGACACTTTTGGTGATAATTGATATAATATGATGTATTGATGTAATACATTATTTAAATCATTTGCATTCAGTACCGTTTGCAGTGCAGGGAGCAACGATGCTTTTGACCTTTGATCCGTTCATGACAGGTCCTCAACTTTCTCTTTGTCACTGAGATACCGGTTCACAGGATTTCTTGCTTGTTGTCACCTTTTGGTGTCCAACACACTTCCACCTGCTGAGGCCTGTCATTTCAGTAAGAACAACACCGATCTGTTCCTGCACACCTGGCCACACTGGCCCAGTCCACCTGTTCAGAGTCCTGTATTGCACCACCTGGCAGACTCATTACTGACTCATTAACTCACTGTTGGATTTCTCATCTCGTGCTTAAAGCAGACAGGGGACAGTGGATGGCCTTCATAGCCAGATTTGTTTTACTCACAAAATACTACATCAAGCAACAGAAAGGTTTCTTTCTCTACATATGACACATCTGTCATCACAAGTCATTGCTGCTTTTTTTTTTCACAGATGTGCGCTGATGTGCCTGGTTCCGTCTCCTCCGTCCTGGACAGCTGGAGATCCATCATCAGCCGTGACATTAATCCTAATTAGGTTAGAACTGATGTAGCTCTGTTTAATGTCCAGTCAGCTGCATTAAGCAGGACATTTACAACAGTCCTGCTGACCAACAGGGACTATAGAATCGATAAAATAGTGATAGCTAAAGATACTTCACCCAGAAATGCTTACATTTCTAATAATGAATGTAGTCAGCAGAGATTAGTTAGCATTTTACAAATGAGATTAGGCTACAGGTTTTCAGTTCCAGCTTTCATTCATTTACTATTACCATGTTAGCATTTCTGACTGCAAAGGACAGCTATAAAATGTGCCTGGGAGAAGGGAGACCATGTTCTTTTCGATGGAACAGAGTCCTTCTATGGAGAATGTGAGGGAACGAGAGGGTGATTATGTCTGAAAGGAGACTACCAACCTTACATGGTCAGTAACATGGTCAGGTCTGTGAATCGCCTCACAATACTGCTTCAAAGCCGGTCGGGATCTTCTTCTTCTCATTCTTATCTTATTTTGAGATCCCCTATCAACCAAAAGAACCCAGAAGCCAAAAGAATAGTGTCATATTTTAATATATAAAAGAGTTGTCCAGCAAAAAGGAACCACTGTCTAGTTACAGTTTGGTTTGTTTGGTGTCACATAGAACCAAAGTTATTGTAATTTTAAAAATATGTAATAATAATAACCACTACTGGGACAGAACAAAAATGCACAAATTTCTTTTATTTTAGGTCTTAAAAACAAACAGAAAAAACACAAGATCTTTGAACCTGGGAGAACTTTCAGGATAGTCTCTGGCCACAAGTGGTTTGAGAAAACCCACATAGGGAGGGGGGGGGGTTGCAGAGAGCGGCCGAGTGGTGGGCGTGCCGAGGTAAAGAGCATCTATCGGTGTGCGGTTTTAGACGGAGAGCAAACACCGGTTTTGCACCATTTTTATTTGTTGAAATCAGATTTTACTGATGTGAGTTCTAAGGGTTAAATAAAAAAAAAAACAATAAATTACACCCCTATATGTTTTCTGTTGTGTGATCTTTTTGTTTAAAATGCAGTACACTGTGTTCTCTATGTACACAGTGTTCCTCACTCACCTGTAAACCTTCATGCAGTGATTATAGGAGTGAAAGTGGGTGGCAGTTGGTACAAAAAGAGGAAGAGGAAGAGTGACATGGGGGGAGGAAGGCTGTGCTTCACCTCCTTGTGGGGGGTTAATGAGAAACGCTCTGGTCACATGATCGGCAGAGGGGACCCAGTGCTGTGCCAGAGCCGCCATGGTAGGTGTGAGGAGCCTCGTTGTCATGGAAACAGAGACAGTTGTGCCTTGGGAGGTCTCACTGTGGCGTTTAGCCTTGTGCAGTTTCTGGCCCTGCAGGGTGCATCATTATGGATGCTCTATAGCACAGGGGGGGTACAGTGATGCACACTTTTGTATCTTCCCTGCCTTAAACACTCCCTGCTTTAATGCACCTTGTTAGCTGATTATTATGCTCCAGATTAGTGGGAACAGTTGTGCAGGAGAAGATATGGACTTAATCCTGATCACTGATTACTAATGCCTAATCACTCTTAACCTAAACCCATAAACACATTTGCCTTGTCAAATTCAAAGGGTATGACAAAATCAAAGTTATTTTTACTTTTTTTTTTTTTGCACTATTTCAATGTAAATACATAACCATCAATTTAATTATATTGTGTGTTTAAAGGTTTGCGTCTGAACTTCTAACTTTTCCCATTTGCTTTAATGTTGATCGAGAATTAAAATATTGCACAAAATGCAAAGGATCTTATTTCAGTGCAATAAATGGCCCTCTGATCTAGACATTTCTGCTTATTTCTGCTTACAAGAAAACTTTAATAAATGTTGCTTACCACATTTGTTTCTTTATACAAGCAGTTAAATATCATTTTCATAAGATTTTTTCCAGTATTTGGAATACTCTGAATCTATACTTTCTTTTCTTTCCTTCTTTCTTTCTTTTCATATCAGTTTCATATCACTTCCCAGTTTAGTTACTGCCCTGTCACACTCTGGGACTGTTTTGGAGCCTCCACCTGCTTCCTCTCAGACACATGAAGCACCACCACATCTCTTGGAATTGCTTCTAACATTACAGCATGATTGAACAGGACCTGACACGAAACTGCCAGTTCTGATCAGTGATGTCAGTGATGGAGGGAGGACCATTCTAGCTACCCAGAGAGCAGGACCACCCACCTGGCACTAGAGGACAGAATTAAAAAGAAATACACTGACCATCCCAGCCAGTCAGGTGAAAATGTAAATAATGTTTACAGTCTTGGGGCGTTGATCTTATTCCTAACTGGGTTTTAGGGTGAGGAATTGCACTGCACTCATCCAAGAGCCTGAGAGATATGCAACGGTTTCAGTCACTGTTGAGTGAAACTCAAGCAATGCCTCAGGAAACATCTGTTATGCAACAGCTGGAAAAGTGTTAGCCTGGGCCTGTGTCCAGCCACACTGACCTGCATGGGTTCCTCAGCTTCTGATGAGTTTTTGTTTGCTGTTTGGAGAAAGATCCTGGCCTTTTTTAAACTGCCCCAGCAACACCATGTTTTAGCTTAGAATCTCGGTACAGACAGGAAGAAAATAAAACAGAAAATATAATGAAATAAAAAGGACATTATGGGAAAAGCCCATAGTAGGCCAACCTAAATATTTTTCATCTTTGGTTTTAGTGATATATCCT
The DNA here is from genome assembly GCA_037974445.1 of Brycinus macrolepidotus. NCBI lineage: Eukaryota > Metazoa > Chordata > Actinopteri > Characiformes > Alestidae > Brycinus > Brycinus macrolepidotus. The sequence continues at coordinate 17,015,129 of JBBPCZ010000017.1, read as the reverse complement.
TGGTGATATATAAATCAAAAGAAAGATCCCTTTTTAATATAATTAAGCCAAATTTGTTTTACTGAAAATATTGTTACTTAAAGAAAAGAATGAAATAATGAAACAAACAGCAGACGATGTTCTTTATACAAATACGGTATAAAACGAAAAAAGTTTTCGGTACATTTTTGGTCAAGTTAATGGAAGGATCTATCACGGATGAGTTAACAAAAAAAACAGGACAAATTCTGTGTATATACAGGACAATTCTCTTCATGTCACATATGGAATAAGCTGTCATTTTAGGGTTTTAGCCCTGTCCTACAATGTAGTGCAGTAAAAACACTGCTTGAGCAAAACACTTCATCATTACACGTCATAGTGCTTCTATATAGTGTCATTTCAGCATTTCCATCAGTCCATCATCAGGGCCACTTGTCCTTAACCAGGGTCATGGGGGGCCTGGTGCCTGTCCCAGTGCTCGCAGGGCAAAAGTACCATCATAGGTGGATAAACACCATCAGTCATCAGTCCACTGTAAGGCCATTTTAGCATTTACTCCTAAAATGTATCTGCTGTGTTTTATAAAACATTCTGCTTCTTTAAATATTCATCATTTCTTTCTATGGCTGATTAGCAACTGTTCATTAGTATTAGCTATATTTGGCTTTCAACACTCTTTCATGTCTAGGACAAATCTTTGTCATTTCTGGGAAAATATCAAAAAATAATTTCACAGTGAAAAGGGGGCTAAACACTCTCCCTCACTGTGAAGGTGCAGTTTTCTGCTCTAATCTTTTTTGGCTCTCTGCTCTGTATCTGCCAACAGTGTAAACTACCCAGGATACATGAATAGAAATATGAACCAGCTACAGTGAAATGCAGTGATGAGGGTGGAAAAAAATCTGTCTAAAAAATCCGTTATATTTCTTTAAAGCATTACTTTTAAGCTTTTAAACGGGGAAGATTTATTATTAATTAAACATCTGATGCATTAATGCTCATCTCTCAACTAGTCATCTACTAATTTGATGATTTTTAGGTTTCTAAGAGTCTGTAAGGCCACTGATCATATCTGTTTTGGTATTTGTGCATTTGCTAATTTTTTGTTTGTACAAAGCTGTAGATAATTATTCTGTAGGGAAGTTTAGATAATGTAGCTTGATAGGTTTAATCATTGTACAACTGTATACAATGTGTTATTCAGGTGAGTCCGTCATACCGTAGGTACTGAAAATAAAACTGTCGAAAATCTGTCGAAAATCTAAGAGGTGCAATGTAAACTAAAAGTGTTCTACTTCATATTTAAAGTGGTGCTGTAAAAGTGAAGCAACCTATAGAGAAATTAAAGCGTGTGTGGGGATGCTTGATTATACGCAGCCATGCTTAAAAATGATTTGGAATTCACATTGTGAATATCAAACCTAAGTAAAACTCTATAATTCTATAATTCTATAGAATTCTCTATAATTCTATATAACCTGACCAGTGTTGAGCCCTTGGGTTTCTTATTCACATTAAGATTCTATTCAAAGTTTGTTGACGAATGTTTTAGAAATTGATTAGTTAATAATTGAGGCCTTCAGTGAGAAGAATGAATTTAAGCATTTTCTGTATTTTTTCTAGATTATTTTTATATTACAAAGAAACAGATTTTAACTGATCATTTCAATAATTAACCTTTTTTTCCTTGAAACAGAATTAGTTTGGCTGTGAAGATTTGCCATGATAAAGGACACTTTAAGCCCACCACCTAAAAAACTGCTAATATTGAAAAAATCTCAACTGCTGTGATGAGATTTTGAGTGTTTATTTTTGAGTTTGAGTCAAAACTGTCCAGACGGATAACCTTAGCTGCTAATATGGGAAATAATGCATCTAAACGTCTTCATGGTACGTTTTCAAGTACTGTAGGGTTGTTTTTTTGGTTTGTTTTTTGTTTTTTAAATAAATTCCAAAATAAATAAATAAATAAATGAAAAGAGCAGTTGGGCTTATACTATAGAATAAGCTATGATGAAATAAAACAGCAACTACGATGAGATAAAACAGTACATATGATGCAACCTAACAGCAAATAGATAATGTGATTAAATAAAAACATCTAATAGGAACAAAAACCAGCTAATATGATTCAATAAAACAGTGAATGCGGAGGAAAACAGCAAATATGATGAAATAAAAGAGCAAATGTGAAATAAAACAGCTAACACATCCTCTAGAGGAAGCCATACTAATCCTCCCTCTCTCTCTCTCTCTCTCTCTCTCTCTGTCTTGTTCTGTCTCTCTGTCTCTCTTTCTCTCTCTCTCTGCCTGTCTTGCACACTCTGTTCTCCATGGTGAGACGCCCTTCTTCATCACGTGATTCAGATGCTATCTGCGCCAGATTGGTCAGATTGGCTTGGTCCCGCCCCTCTCCCTTTTCCCGTATAAGGCAGTGGCAGGGCTCGGATCTGTGACGTTATTCTTAGCCTGGGCACAGTCAGAAGGAGAGATAAGGGCCTAAACTGACCTGAGAAAGATATTTAACAACACTTAACACTCACAGTTTTAAAGTGAAGCATAAACTTGCTAAGACACCTGCCTCCTTTGCTTTGCCAGCTGGCAGTAATGGCAATGACCAATATGGCCACCCAATGTCCCTTGGATGGAGTGTGTCCCTTGGAT
>JBBPCZ010000017.1:16993112-17005682 GCA_037974445.1 Brycinus macrolepidotus | reverse complement strand
GAGGAAGGAGCACAGATGTGTGTGTGTGTGTGTGTGTGTGTGTGTGTGTGCGTGTGTTTGTGTGTGTGTGAAAGAGGGAGAGACAGAGAGATGCAGAGAAAGAAGAAGAGAGAGAGAAACAGGGAGAAGGTTGTGCTTTGGGAAAAGCCTGAGGCACACAACAGCATGTCTTGCTGATGACAGGAGAAATCAAGCTCACCTGAAAATGTGATGAAACAGTTGTGTTTTTTTCCACTGGGAGAGAATGTAATTGGTGGCAATGTCTTGCGTAAATTACGCCTATCCACAAATTGGAGTGCATTGAGCCACCCAGTGCATTAGTTTCTGAGCCAGTAAAAGCCTAGACCCATAGAAAGGTGACACTTAAGTTGCTATTGGGAATATTTATAGGTCAGGCCTGGGCTTTCTCTATATCCTGAACACCAGCCCTTTGGGTTTTCTTTTAAACTTGAAAGCCCCCAATATTCCAGTCACCTTAGTGGCATTCCCCTCAGCTTGTACTTTCCCAGTGGCATAACCAGTCAGTGCAATGAAAAATTTTAATGTATGCATGTTCAAGTAAAACCAATCTCCCCCAAAACCAATCTTACACCGAAACTAGAAACCATGCGAGGAGAAACGTTACACTGAACTATCCACATCAAAACATAGGAGAATTCCCAGTTGCTTAATAACAAATTCCCATATGCATGCTATGTTTTGCATTTCCAGGTTTATGGTTTTGTGTTTACGATGCAGATATGAATTTCCAGCATTAACATAAAAGTTTTGTATAGAAAGTAAACTGAACTGTGTGTTACTCTGGTCAAAGAAATGAATGTAGTAATGTTTCTACTAGCTAGTTTACTTTATGCCGTGAGTTTTGTAAGGATGACTCATGCAGAGACCTCAAAAACATTCCTTTTTGTACTGATATACCATAAAATACGGGCAGTTACAGGAATTGGCTTTAAGTCATACTGTGTCCAAAACCATTTAGACAAGTCTGTTCCAACTTAATGATGGATGCTGTTTGTGCAATTTGAGACCAGATTAGTAGTTTTACAGAAATAATTTGGGTCACTTTTAATTTCTAGTGTTTATTAGCAGTTCTAGCCTTGTACCTCCAGGGCTAAAAGATTGACCATATCTGGGTGCTCAGAGTAAGCTTTATCCAAAAAGATTTGGATAACTATTGACTTCTATTGTTTGTTAGGAACAGTAGCCTTGAAGCTCCAGCACAAGACTGAAGAAGATAAATTTGGATTTCAAATATTTTGCTGAACCACTCCTTTAAGTAAATATGAGGGATAGAACACTTCAACAGATCCTGTTATCAAATGGAATTAAAATATGTTGAGTGTTTTATTATGACCGTGACAATCTACTGCTACAAGTGAGGTGTGTGTGTGTGTGTGTGTGTGTGTGTGTGTTATGATGCTTGATGGGCTGGAAATAGAGGTCAGGGTGTAATTTTTGTCTTTTTCTTCTCATGTGGAAACAAACTGAAAGGACTTTACTGCAGCATGAAGGGTAGAAATACAGACACATTCAGCTTAAGGTCATGAAGGGTCCCAGGTCAAGGTCAGTGACCCAGGGGGCAAGCAGGCGCTCTATCTGAGGATGTGTGGATTGACTTGTGCATGCTTCTCTGTCAGTGTATTTTGCGTCAGCCAAATTTTATGACGTCCGGACGTTTTTACCCTCATGAGTGTAAAAGCCAGACACTTTCTGAGCCTGCAGGTCATTTGTGTGTAAACCTGAAGATGACCGTACGTCCTTGTTACTTAATTACTAATCAGGTCTGTGTTCGATTGTTTAATGCATTGTGATTAAAGTCTGGACTTGTTTGAAGCAGAAATGATTTTTTCCAGTTATGTCATCATGATGAGAGCATCAGTAGGAGACAATATCAGTCAGGGTTACTGAACACATACATATGCATGGACTGAATTTTTCTTGCTTCGTGCTAACATTAAGATCTTAGGACACAACAGGTTTCTTAAAAACTAGCACAAATTATTCTTGATAGTTAAACTAACAATCAGTTAAGTTTGCTGAACCATTCTGATTTGAGCAATTACAAATGCAGAAATTATGATTTTCCTTGTTTTCTTGTTATCATTCTGACCTTATAATGAGCAGCACTATATGCATTACATAAAAAGAGAGTTTTTAAAGCTGACTATTTGCTTATTCAGTTCAGATAAGTGAAAACATGATGCATAACTGTTACATAGCAGCTTACATACTGCTACCCTCCCAAACCTTAAGCTCATTCACACACCTAAGTTGAAATCATTCCCAAATATGGGCAAATAAGAACGGAATTGTCTATGTCCTCATGACGATAGGAGTCTCCTCTGCTCTGATTGGCTGGTTCCCTCTCAGTCAGGACTACACACATACACACACGTATGGTTATGAATCATACGGCAGTGTGTGTGTGTGTGTGTGTGTGTGTGTGTGTGTGTGTGTGTGTGCGTATGTGTGCATGTATATCCGTCATCCTGTGGTCCAGAATTCTGCATATCTGCGTCACAGACACTCTGGGGTTTTATAACCAGTGGTCCGGCTTCTCTGCAGTGCTGGCTGGCCCCCCTCCACTCTAGCACAAAAGTGACCAGTGTTGCTGTTCCAGACTGTGCCCCCCCACCCTCCTCTACAGCAGCATCACGTGCTCTGACAGACGCAACTCTTACGTCGTATCTCACTTCACAACTGCATCATCATCATCATAACAATGGCCTCAAGGCTGTGCCTTTCTGCCTCTCTCTCTCTCTCTCTCTCTCTCTCACCCATCACACACACACACACACACGCACTGTATCTCTCACACATACATTGGGATTACCGCTTTTTTTTTTTTTTTGAGAAAACAGTAGGGAGCAACAGGGATTCAGTCGTTCGTGCTCTGGTTTGTGTGACAAATTCACACACACACACACACACACACACACACACACACACACACACACAAACAGAAAATTCCAGAAAGACACCCGGTCTTTAATCATCCTCATGACTCACTGGATTTTGTACGAATTTTCCACTTCCAAATGCCACAAAAAAATCTTTGTGCCATCATTGTATCATATCATCATTTAAAGCTGAGCACTGTATTCCTCTATGGAGCTACTGAAATCATTTAAAAGTGGAATCTCTCTGGAACAGCTTTGACAGAATCTATAGTACTAGTACAAGAGATGGTCCATCATGTGGGAAAATTTCATTCATTCCCCACTGATTAGGGCAAGTATACAGTATAGCAGGTTATTTCCAGTTACCAGCCGCCTGACCCGGAACTTGCTTATTACACCTTCTATCTATCGTTGCTCCTCCCACAAATTATTTTTTCAGGAGCAACTGTGGTGAGGCTAGACAAGTTTCACACTTACACAAAGTCCATTCAACCTAAGGAGACCATGTCTCATGCAGTTTACATAAGCTACTAGGCTGGACTGTTTTTCTAGCTAATCAATACTTTTTGGGTTGGTGCCACCCACTACGTGTTGACCTCCTCATCAAGAGGAGGTAAGTTCAGTGCCCACTGATGCCACAGCCATCCATGGCTGGGAGTCCAATAAGTGTAAGTGTAAAGTGTCCATTTTTCATACATGAACACACCACAGCACACAGTGTGAAACTCTTCTCTACACTTAACCCATTCACCCAAGTGACACAGCACCCAGGGAGCAGAGTGTGGGGACAGTACCTTGGGGTACCTCAGTGGTGCCATGGCAATCCTGGGATTTGAACCCATGACCTTCCGAATGCAGGGGCAACTCCCTAACCACCAGGCCACCAGCCACCCCAATAGAGCAATAAGTCAAACAATTGGCCTTGTTATCTCTGGGTAGGCAAAATGGCCCATCTTCTCCATCTCTCAGCATAATACTAGGCAATATGGCTATAAAGTTAGCTGATATAAGAGAACTGTCAGTTAGTGCTCTCCACTCTACATGTTGAACTGACCAATCACATTGCGTTAACAGTTGTATGGAAAGATGTGGTTCCTGGCTTTCACGTGTCTCAGCTAGTCTTAACTCTTCCAGCCTAGTAGCATTGTGTGATTGAGGGATCCCTGAAGAGTATCAATATTGAGGACAAAAATGAACTCGACTGGTGGGAAATAATAACAGAATCACTGCCATGTGAACATTAGCTCACTGAAGTTACCAAAAAGTAATCTGTACTTACAGAGATTATGACCTTTTTACACATTATTAATTGAAATTTATATTAGACTTGAGTTCTATCTTAAACCTGGAGGGCCAGCATCTAGTTTGGGTGACCTGTCAGAAATTTTCCGTGCTCAAACACATCTGATTCAATTTATTTGTTAAATACCAGATGTAGTGGATGTGATGAAGTAAATGGGGCGAATTACCAAACCTTGCCTGACACTGGCCCTCCAGGAACGAACACCCTAACTTTCTGTCAAGCCTGGCAACAGTTGCTATGAAAGAATGCATTCGTGGGCAGAGCTTGGAAATGTCAATTCTAATAGTGATTTTCCATTACTGTTAGTTTTAGCTTGTAGTCAACTGACACTAAACTTGTGAGTGTGTGTTTTTAAACAGCATGTGAGTGCATGCATGTGTGTTACACTAACACAAAAGAAGCAGAAGGGAGTGTGTGTTTGTGTGTGTGTGTGTGTGTGTGTGTGTGTGTATTATTAGCACTCAGATAGCTATGAGGACAACGGCCGGCCTCCCTCGTGACTGCAGCTAACGTGGACACTTTTTTTTTTTTTTTTACTGCAAGTGCGTGATGAGGTGAATGGGGGTGGGTGTAGGACACAGCGTCCTCTCCTCAGAAATGACCCCTACACATTCCAGTAAAGGTCATACTCACAATCCCCTGGTACCCTGATGTCCAGCAAGGTCACAGCATGCCGCCCACTTTAACTGCAGCAACAGTGATAACCCTTCTCTCTGTGGACCTGCACCATTCTGTTTATCATTTGCACCTTTAACCTTTTAGTCACCCTGTCAGTGCAGCATTTCTTCAAGGTCAAAAAACTATTAGTTCAATGGAAACTTTATAGGAGAAGACCAAAAAAATTCTTAATGTATGTTGATGTATTTAGACTGTATAAGATAACCACAGAAAGACAAAATATAAGTTCTTTTGCAACATTTCTGTTAAACCAATTTATCATGATATGTTGTAGTGGGAAACTAGCATCTTCAAATGGTGTAAAATGTTTTTTTTTGTTTGTTTTTTTTTTAATCTGATGACGTTTTGATACAACAGTTATAATGTTTTATATCATCATATATAAGCAGGTGGTTAGGTAATGTCAGTCTCGGCCATTATTTGGCTATCAGTGGGGAACCTTTATGTCCAGCAATTCTTGCTTTCATTGTAAAATCAATACCAGCACATATCTGTCTGTTTATCAGCGCTTATTGGCCTTTATGTCAAATTTGACAGTTTCATTTCAAGCTAGCTCTTTTCTCCCACAGCCTCTGAGTGGAGGTTTATGAGGAGTGTATTACCGTCAACCCTAATCATGTATTAGTTCATTAGCACTTTTCCATTTCCAGGTTTTCCTATTTTGGGTTAATTGCCAGCAAATGGGAAGCAGTCAGCGGTAACATTGCAGTTAATTAGAGTTACGAAATCAAATCAGCGTTGACTGACTTTGTCCCCATTTCCCATTGCCACATTATTGCTCCCAAAGCCCATGGATATGAGGAATGCAGAGGTTTTCAAGGGCAGCAGTGACTGAAAAACTAGGCCTTCACTCCTCTTTTTCTTTTTAAGCCGTTCCACTTCCTTCCAGCAGCTTTCCCCTTCAGTGGGCTCGGGATCAGGTGTGACATGGAATGTATTTAAATTCCATGACTGGTGTCACTCAGAGGTTCCGCTGCCTAGCGGATGTGTCATAAACCTATTAAAAATCAATTTTATGGCCACTTTCCCAGCAGGCTTTGTGTTCCAGACCATTAACAATAACCCATCAAGCCATCAGTGGACCAGAGGAAATGATGGACATAGAAAGCTTCCATTTGCAGCTGTCATGTGTATTTGCAAGTATGTGTGAATATATACTTGTTTTTCAACATTTTCAGGACGAAAATGTTCTACAAATGGAATACTTACATATACATATGATTATGCCCTCATCCAGTGTGTGTGTGTGTGTGTGTGTGTGTGTGTGTGTGTGTGTGTGGGTGAAACTACCACCCATGTGTCCCCTCCATTTCAACGCAAGAGCTGTCAATGTTGTCGCTATTAGCTATCTGTGCATGTGTGTGTGTGTGTGTGTGTGTGTGAAACTACCACCCATGTGTCCCCTCCGTTTCAACACAAGCTCTGTCAATGTTCTAGCTATTAGCTATCATGGAATCCGCCATTGAACCCTTTGCATCATTAAACTGTAATTGCACCAAATAGCAGCGATTACAGGCAAAGCGGCCCTATAGGACCGTCACTATCAGCGGTACCATTCAAAAGCATCTGAAGGTCTTTTGTGAGATCCCAGTAGCGATCGTCTCCTTTGCGCCTCATTGTCTAAGGTCCTTATGTTCCCGTCTGTCACCCCCAGGCCGACAGCTGTTTGAGTCTAGCACTGTGCCAGCCATCGCAGAGCCTCTATCAGCTGCTCTGAAATAATGTCCGCATTCCCCTCCACAGTGCACCTAGTCCCTTAGCCCGGCCACAGTGATGTCATGCCGCATCTGTGCTTTGAAGTCTGATGGAATGCCAACCAAGGACGAGCTGTGGATGAGGGAGGGCATGGAACTCCCATCAAAGTAACAGAGGGTCTCCTGACCATGCTAGTGCGTCAGTCTGCGTCAGGTGTGTAAGTGTCAGATATCACAATGATTCTAACGTATTATTGTTTTTAAATGATTCAGTGCAGTGCATCGTGAAATGTCATGTTTTACCATGATCGAGTTCAATCCTGTTGTTTTAATTTAACTGAAAAGTCTCCTTAAAATCAAACTTACTCTGTATACACCAAGGAAAGACTTCCATAGTAGTGGAATACAAAAGATAGAGACAATACACCAAGCTTTACATCCTCAGCATATGCCACATCTTATTGAAAAAAGTTTAATAAGTGCCATATTTGAATAAAAACAGAACCAATAATGATTTCATCCACAAAAGGCCAAGATTAATACAAGTATAACAAAATTTGATCACATATAATAATGTTCAATTAATAATTAAAGTTATTACAAACATTATTTGCAATAAAATTCTTCCACCAATGTGCTTCATTAACAGTTGCCAGTAGTGAATGTGACTCAACTAGTCAGATTTTAGAATCAGAACTATAATGAATATGTTCATTATCAATATCTTTCCAAAACTGACGCTGTCGAACTGCCCCCTTCATTGTTGGGCGCCTTTTTACACCTCCTGTCCGCAGGACAAGGGACTGATGATGTCATGCTTCATCTATGCTTTGTAGCCTAATGGAATGCCAGCAAAAGATGGATCATGGATGAGACAAGACAGGGGACTCCAGACTGGCTAATAGAGGGTCTCATAACCTCAGCAGTGACACATATCTACACCCATATCTTCAAATGATGTTGTACAAGAAAGGCCACATTCAGGGCCAAGTCAAGCTTTTGTCTTCCTCTGTGAGTGTTGACAGAAGTGACACATGTGAAGTGAAACTATGTGTGTGTGTTTGGGTGGCTCAGCTAGTGAGCTAGTTTGTGTATGTGAGGTCTGAAGACGATGAAATGAACCAGGTTTCACAATAGACAAAGGATTTTCAGTTAGTGACCCCAGGTAGTTGACCTGTTGCCAGTGTTGTTTTCAGATGTGAATGGTAAAGTGAGTCAGATAATCTTTTTCTTCCTCTTTATGTTGTGTAGACACTATTTGTGCCAGTGATCTGCTTTCTTGCAGTTAAGAACAGAACATCATTTAATTGTTTTTAACTCTAATAATTCCAATGAATGCAGTAATAGCACTTCTTATCACCTCAACATGAACAGATGGGCTGAAGTACTGTAGATGGAATGGGTGGTCAAATGTAACCTCACAGCCATTATTCATTTGGAAGCAATTGTAAAATAAGTACAGTTGAACAAAAATACATAAAATAATCTGTAGATGATGATTTTTTTAAATGAGGAATTTTATTGTTCCGGGAAGAAATATTAGAGTTTGCATTACTACTTGCAGAGTAAACAGCAGTAAAATGATACACTCTGCTTTGAAGACTGCATTTGACTCTTATCTTCCCCTGTAGTCCATTTGAGGTTAATGTATGCATGGCCTTAAGTGAAAGGACACCACAGCAGACATATGTGGTCCTCCTTACCCTGCAAATTTCCTGAAGATCTTTCTCCTGGAAACACTGAAATTGATTATCGGGTTTAGCAGGAGATTAATAGCGATGTGTTTCCTGAGAAGATCTTAATGTAACTTCCTGCTACTACTGCTTTATTCATGTGACCCCCAACAGATCCATAAAGGAACACTTCCTGTGTGTCAGCTTAATGTATCTGTTACATAGGCAGAATCCTAAATGGGTCCCCATAGGATATGTGGTGCACTGTGCAAGGCAAGGGCTTGTGGGCTATGTTAAATATGGTATTTTTACAGACTAGCCACTGGGTGGATAGAACTGCCATGGCTTCCTCTTCTCTGATTGACACTGGTTCCGTGAGTGTCGAATAATTCATAAGATCTATGTTGCGGGCCAGGAGTTTTTAAAAAGCATTCTTTTGTAAGTGCAGTTTAAAGTGCTGGCAGTCATGTGTATTGTGCACACCCTGGCTGCATGAGAGATGAAGGAAGTGTGTAGTGATGCTCTGGGAGAAGGCCAGGCTCTCTCCCCTCTGTTCTCCAGCCTTAACCCACGGTCTTATTATGGCTCTGTCCACTGAGCAGGAGCCTCTGAGAGTTTTAAACTCTTATAGTGCTGGTGTTTTGTTTTAGTTCGTAGGTTAAATGATTACGTAGGTTAGTGTTTTTCCAGCACTATGGCATAGAACACACCAGGCTGTCTGTCAGACATTGGATGGCATCTGGCCATTGGTGAGGGTTCTTAACCTTTTAATCACTAGGATTAGGCATTTGAACTATTGAATAATTTGTGATTATTGTATTCACAAAGAGAAAAAAAATGAATAATGTTATAAAGCTAACACAGATGTGTGAGAACTCTGATAGTGTTTTTACCCACTAACATAAAATACAGTATGGATTACCCATTGCATGGAGTTTTTCCGTATAATTCTGAACAGGGACCTGGTTTGCTTTCACTTTTTTCACACAGTATTTTTAGCTTAAACACATACTTTTGAAAGCTTTATAATAACATATTCTTTTCCTTGTTTTCTTGCAATTTAACTATTGCCAGCTTCTTCCAGCTCCCTTTCACTCAAGTGTATTAGGTTTATGCATGTCAGCCATCATCTATAGTGTTTGCGATGTGTTCCAGGGCAAATCTTTGCAGAAGAGGCGATGGTGAAGTGATGGAAGACAATTCATCAGTTAGGCATCGTTAGCTGTGGCTTTATGGAACGAATTCAGAGTATTCATCCTTAGAAGTGTAGAGTGATTATATTTAAATTGTAAAGAAAAGACAGTAATAATCATTATGCAACTGCACAATTTATTATATGCTTAATGACATGATTACATTTCTAATGTAAAGACCTTGAGTCTGCCTTTCTTTCATAGTTGTTCCAATATCATACGATTACAAAGACATGGCAAAAATGGGTCTTTTTTCCTTTCGCAAAACAAGACTGTACAGTCATCATTTCAGAGTAAAATCTCCTACTTACAAGCACAACTGTGGTATTGACTGAAAGTTTAGAGCAGCAGTTCTCAAACCTTTTTAGTGTAAAGTCCCTTAGGTCGATAGTAAGTGTGACTGCAAAACACCCACCTCCCCACCCCCACTGACCCTTGTCCATATTGCCAGCATTCTATGCAGCCATATCTGACATATGAGCCATGGAGCTATTCTATGACATTACCACATTTTTTACATATGGGCAAAGTAATTGTAATCAACAAAAAAATGAAAAATGAGAGATACACATCAGATTTTTTCTGCAGACTCCTAGATTGAGAACTACTAGCTTAGATTACTCTTTCAGTAAACTTTTCCTCCTTATTTCAAATGTGCTCTGAGTGAGAAATAATATAAGATTACAACATGTGTTTTAACTGCTGATGGTAACTGTGCTTTGTAAGTAGAGACCTTATCATTCGCGTGAAGCGTCTCGTAATGGAACACAAACAGAAGAATTAGAATGGCACTCATCCTAATAAATGTAAACATATGGATGTTAGAGCTGATCCTAGTTTAGCATTCTGGCTCCTCCATGCATTATGCATAGGCCAGTCGAGATGCCTGGAGAGCTAAGCCATTTACACAAAATGGGAAGGGACGAGAAATGACTTGTAGATTTACTGGCAGTGTAGTACTGAGTAATATTTTATGGCAAGTGCTTCACTTCTGCTTTTTTGGAACTGTTTATCATAGGTTTTCCCTTGGATCTCCTGCCAAATGTTATGACCACCTTTGAGAGGAATTTGTTCTGTTTGGCTGGAACCCTGGGGCGTCTAAGAACTTCCTACTACTGCTTGTGATCAGTGGAAAGAACACAAAGTTCAGGAAGAACGATGGCGGCACTCTGTGATTTTAGCCCTTATCCTGTCTCGCTTACTTATGTAACGTACACACACACACACACACACACACACACACACACACACACACACACAGCGGCTGAACAAGGAAACAGGTTTGTAATTCAGGCATCCTTTGGTAGTCAGCTTCGCATGGCCCTGCGGATGTCGCCAGCAAGGCTTTGTTCATCTGTTTCAAAGCTGTCTATTTCCCTGTAGTTCATTACACAAATTCCTCCAGCTCATGGCCAGTAATTCATGATAGGATCGATGCCTCGCAACTTGATCAATACCAGCGTTTAGCTGTCTTTAGGATATCCATAGATATACGTTCCATCAGCATGGCCAAGTCCAATTTTCAAGATATAGACCACAGACTAAGAATGATTTTCAACAGACAATTGCTTTGGTGCAATTTAGCTAAAGATCATTCATGTGTGTCTAGAGAATTGCAATGAAATCAATACACAAGCAGCGATTCAGTTCATCATACAGTCTTTTGGAACGTCAGTGAACACTGATACTAATAATATGTAAACATTCGTAACTTCTAATGGAAATTATGTTAGACGTTTTTGAATGTGAGTAGTTTTGCATCATTCTATTCACTCTGATACAATGCTGAATATATCTATAACTAGCTATCTACATATGTGTGTGTGTGTATGTGTGTGTGTGGGTGTGTGTCTTAAAATCACACACTGAAACTTAACTTTACTGATTTAAACATTTAAAAGGTTTGAAAGCTGGTGTGTACTGACTCAAGAAGTGGACACAGTGTGTAGTTTTTGGCATTAGTAGCAGTATCTGTCATATAAAAAGATCATACACTACCACTTTACTTCTGCTATGGAGCTACTATTTTGAAGTTTAAGGTTAAACTGCAACACTGTACATATAGGAATATTATTTTCTTCAAAATTGTCGAATGTTGAATTACTGCAATCAGGGGAGGAAAAAATCTTATCTTTATTAAAGATAGAAGTAATCAAACTACGCCATATTGTAACACAATGCAGAGAGATCTGTTCACTTTTCTCCCCCACCCTTAATCAAACCTCCACTACCCCGCTACCCCACTTTCCTGCCAGTGTGTGTTTCTCTCCTTCACCTGCAGCTGAAAGCTGATCGGCTGTCCTGCTTGGAGCCAGAGAGGAAAGTGAGTCGGCTGCTATATTTAGAGGCCCTGGTGGGTCATTGAGGCCAGCGCGGGACTATATATAGTGCTGCGCACACACCGAGTGGAACTGGACGTCATGGAGGCTCTGTGACTGACAGAGTGTGACCCCATCCGGGGGCCGATGAGCTTCCTGTGTCATTGTTCCTAGGTTGCTCCCACTTACATTACAGTCTCCTTGGAAAAAAGGAAGTATAAAAAAAAGAGACAACAGGGAATGTTTACACTGACTAGACTATTATTAGCACCTTAGCATGCAGTTTAGTTGTGTGTGTATGTGTGTTGTGTTGCTGGGGCGTGTGCTCCACTGCTAGGAAGTGTCCCTGGCTGGGTCTCTCTCTGGCAGTTCTGAGTGGCGATCTATGCTGGCTGTGTCTGAATTATTGAGCAGATGGGTAGTTTGAGCAGGGAGAACTGCTGGATCACATATCAGCCCCACTCATAACCTTAGGCTGTACACACACACTCTGAAAAGGGCTCCACAACGGCACTGATGCCACACCTCCTTCCTCATCATACATTTATGTTCTCTGCCACTGAGCAGGATACAGCCCACACTGGAAAGGCAGTTAAATGGAGCTTTATCTGAAACCAACTCGTCTTGTCACGCATTTGTGTTTGTTTGTGCTGAATACGTTAAAGCAATAGTTCTGGGGAAATTTGTGCAATCTTCTTATTTGTCAGAGATTGGCCAAGATATATCAGGTGTCTGAAGTTTGCCTCTTTAGGTTTGAAACAGAGCTCTGGAGCTACCAGTGTAGTGATAGCAAGTAATTGAAGTATGTATA
>JBBPCZ010000017.1:16961450-16981228 GCA_037974445.1 Brycinus macrolepidotus | reverse complement strand
TTGCTTTGTGCACTGGGGCACAGTCATGCTGGAATAGAAAAGGTTCTTCCCCAAACTGTGTCCACAAAGTTGGAATCTTGGCGTTGTCCAAAATGTCTTGGTATGCTGAAGCATTAAGATTGCCCTTCACTGGAAGTAAGGGGCCTAGACCCAAACCCTGAAAAACAGGTGTGACCCAATACTTTTGTCCATATAGTGTTTGAGTAGAATTTGTGTGTGAATATTTTGTAATATTTACATCACTTTCATTAGCATAAACTTTTGCAAAGATTATACAGTGCTGCCTGTTATACGATATAAGCAGAAGGGACTACTTACTGAAAACGACAATTGATCATTTTTACTTCAGCTGCAAATTCCCTCATTTTCCCCTTTCCTCATTTTGGCTACAAGGACAGTTACAGTGACCAAAACATCATCAAACATCACAGTAGTGGGAATCAAATGAATGAGAAATTTAGAATGTCTTTCAGTCTCATGATCGCTTTGCAATATTGTCATCTCTTGTAAAATTATCATTATGTCTTGGAAAATGTGGAAATCAGTTCAGTCGAAAAATATGCTCTGAATTTATTCAATTGACGCTATCAGATGAAAATAAAATTATTATTCAAAACAACCAAATCAGTCAAATCAAAACATTAAGTTATTCAGCTTAACCTCATGGTTTTCTGGTGTTTTAGCCTGCGGTAAAAGACCAACGTGCCAGGCTACAGTTGAACAATGACTCACCCAGGAACCACTGACTCGAATACACAGTGTTCCCGATCCTGCACGCTTAAAACCTATTTTCCAGCTTTTCAGTGCAGTTTTACTACTGTGGCTATTTTCAGACTGAACCTAGTCCTGAACTACACAGCATTCTGATACGTGTTAAAATCTTGAAAAATCGAATCTTCTGTGCTTCTTCTTAAGTATTTTAATATCATTGTTCTGTTCAAGAGTGGATGCAATAATTTTCCAAATGCTGTTGATATAGACAGAAGTGAGGCCTGGGTTTGACTTGATCTAGAAATGAAAGTAACAGTCCTGGACAAGCCTTGAGATAAGTTACTTTGTTATGAATATTTATCAGTGTCTTTGAAAGAGGAATTAAAAAGTTATTGATCTCAGTTTTTTTTGTGTGCTTTACACAATCTAGGGTAGAAAGTACACTGTGCTCTGTAAATGTCACGAGAGGCAGAACAGTAATACATTTAGAGCAGGCTGAATTTTCTTTTCCTTTGCTGTAAATTCTCTGTGGGTCTTTGTGTACTTTTGTAGACTCTCCCTTAAGGCAGTGTGGGAATTTGATGACTTTCTGAGATCACGAGCACATCCTGCTCCATCAAAATGTAGCCTTTTTTTAATTATTTCAGCTTCTTCGGTTGCACCGTGTTCCCAGAGAAGACTACCATACCTCACCAAAGATGGATTTTATGGTCACCGTGTGCCTGCCTGCTTCACTGGGGAATGGAGTATATTGGCATTTCCCTCTCCCAGGGCAGACTGACATAAACTGAGAAAGAATTTAGCCCTGATAGTACTTGGTGTGATAATGCTGACGTTCATTCTGTCTCTCACACAGAGCTCAGTTTGGAAAAAAAACTGAGAAATTATGAGCTGGTTCTCCCCTGTGAAGTGTGCTACTAAATAGAACACAATCGTCCATGAATTATCTGGTTTGTAAGATTAATTATCAGTGATGCTTTTGAGCTCATTAATCTCTTAAATACACACACAGAACCATTTCTCACCCTGGCTGTCTCTCTCGCTCTCTCTCTCTCGCTCTCTCTCTCTCTCTCTCTCTCTCTCTCTCTCTTACACCCCTCATTTCTCCTCCTTTGACCCTCCACTTTTGAAGCACCCCCAACCCCCATTCCTCCTCAGCCGTGCTCTCCTCCATCATTTCCATTAGCATCTTTCATTCAAAGACATGGACCATTTCTCACTTCTCACACCTAAATCACATTCCTCTTTTGCTCTTCTTCCTCCTCCTCCTCTTCTTCTTCTTCCAGTTGACTACATTTTTAAAAATTAAGGTGCCAAAAAAGGTCCTTTGCTGTAAAAGAACTACTTTGCAGTGGATGGGTCTTTTAGCAAATAATGTATGCAAATCTGAAAAACTTGAAATGGAGATGCAAAGTTTTATATATAAAAAAGACATGCTATGTTTTAGGTGACATATGACACAACGTGATTTTTATTAAAAGGCATGCTTTTATTAAATGCAGTTTAAAATGAGTGAAGAAGAACTGACTTAACACACCTTAATAAATGTAGATCTGTTGAGTTTCAACATTTTTTTATTATACTTTAATAGAAGACATGATAGAGAAGCAACATGCAACAATGCAAAAATGCAAAAATCTGGGCAGGTCCAAAAATGTTTGGTCTTTTCTGCCTGTAGGATCTTGCTTTAACAGTGTATACGCTTTTATGTCAGTATGGTCCTGAGAAATCCTCATTTTCTCCTCCTCCACTCCAGCTCTGGTTGATTGATGTACCCTGCTTGTTTATATTCCTCCAAAGCTAATCACATTTAACAGACGTTTCTCTCCCCCCAGCCTCTGTGTCTAATGCCCATCCCTCTTAATTCACACTCCACCTGGCTTTCATCTGTCCCCTCCTCACATTTTACGCAACGTTTTACAAAAACGAACAAAGCCCAGCTGGGCTGTTTGCTCCTTTGGCAATATCCGTTTGGCACCAGTCCCAGGCGACTGTCATATACTGAGCATTTTTCATAACAGATCAGTAAGTGAATATGGCTAACTAATGCTTCTGGTTGTCAAAGAGAACATCCATTCAGGCCTTTAGGGTATGGCTGAAAATGACAAATAAACACACTGTAATCTTGATTTACTGCAACTATATTATCATACGTTTCGCCCCGAAGAGGGAGCGGAAAAGGGGGGGTCTAAATGCCATGACCTTTCCTTAATGACATGACGTGTGGATCAATCATTTAATCAATTCTAGTAATTTACAGCCCCTAAGAGAATCCTCCATAAGCATTGCTTGAATCCTGCTGCCCGTTCCATGTGCCAGTCTCTTTCAAATCTGCCACTATACCCACAACTGCTACATGTATGACAGTTGAGAAAAATGAGGTTGCACAATTGCCCATGCCAGACAAGGCATACACCAGCTTTGCTCTTGATGGAGCAGGAATGAAGCATTGTTACACTGACAGTTTGACCAAAATCAAACGTACACAAGTTACCCTTTAACTCAAATATAGCTAATAAGCCAAAACATGTTTCTGATCACCCAAAACATGGTGTCTAAAATTCATTCATTCATTCATTTTCTGTAACTGCTTAATCCTTACTAGGGTTGCGGGGCCAGTGGGCGTGAGGCAGGGACTCACCCTGGACGGGGCGCCAGCCCACCGCTGGGTGTCTAAAATGTTCTTTTTTAATTTTGAACTGGAACTAAGAGGCTAATGTAGCTAACAAGTAACACAGGATTATGCCTCACTTATTTGTACAGTAAAAATTCCTAATCTAAATCATCACACGCTCACCTCAGCCTGCTTAGTGTAGTTAGAAGTGTCAAAGTATCTAATGTGTTTCATTTTTAATGGTATTAATACATTTTCATAGTTTGATCCCTCATCTGTAAGAATGTAGGCTGAAACCCCGCTGCTCATGCACTGTATGTTGCTATGCTATAATCCTCTCATTTAAATTACACCTTCAGCATTTTGAGAACGCTACCCTGGACATGGCTTGATGGAGCCCTGAATGTCAGTGAGAATGAGGGTCTCCAATCATGGAGTCAGAACCATTGACTATATGAAACATGCAGCTACCGTTGCGATCACTGGATGTCAATGGTGAATATAATGCTACTTAATTACTGAAAGTAATAAATACATTCTGATGAATAAAAAATCCCATTGGTTGGATAATCTCAGAGTAGTATGTGAGGTTTCCCACAATTCATACTATAACATACTATGAAAATGGATGAGTGTAGGCTTCAGTATGTCTACAAAAACTGCCTTTAGTAGTATCGGGGCATCCTTGCTCTAATATACGTGACCCATTTAATCATCTCTTTAACATATCCTTCACAGAAATGTTGAAGCACTAAAATGTGTAAGAGCAGCAAGAGAAAATGTGTAGGACTGCATCAACATCAACGCTGCCCAGAGAATCCCACCACCCCCCACACGCCCAGTCTGGCAATCACAGTGGCTGACACCAGCATCTCTGGCATCCTGGCACGCTGCACTGAGCTGCTTCATTATTCATTGGTCTGTTGTGCTGCAGTAGTGCTGGACAGCCGGTCGGAGTGTTGTGCTGCAGCAGCGTTTTGCCAGAAGCAGCCCCAGCTGTTCAGAGAGAGAGAGGAAAGAGAGAGAGAGATAGAGAGAGAGAATAGGTACATTAGTGTGTGTGTGTATGTGAGTGTACACATGTTAGAACGAATACATGTCTAGAATGCTGGAATGAAGAAAAGAGCTATAGATGTTATGAAATTGAAGGAAGCACATCTTAGTGGGGCAAGGGCATCAGTGATTTAGGGTCATGGAAATGGAAAAACAAGAGGAAATATATCAGCTTTGACATCAACATAGATGATAAAATGAATACCCATGATGCTTCATATCATAGGATCAGATCCTGATAACGCGAAAAGAAATGGCTATTAACAAAACATTTATCATCATTGCATTTAATACCATTTTCCATTTCTTGATCCCAAAAACATATTTAGCAAAAACATATAAAGGTGTTATAATATAGACAGGGGTTGTATGCAGATGTGTGAATCTCTGCCCCAATGGAACTGATGTGCTGGATAAGAAACGCTGTATTGTCTGTCCTCTCTTATGAGGGTTGTAGGATCCTGTCCTGGCAGCAAGTCAGGTCTTGGAGGCGCTTTTTGGTGTGTGTGTGGGTGTGTGTGTGTGTGTGTGTGTGTGTGAGTGTGTGAATTTGCAGATGCACTTCACCTCTTTCCCTTCACTGCGGGGGGTTTAAAGGCTTACTAACTAAGCACACCCATGTGATGTTTCTGCCTGTATGCCAAACCCTTTTACTGGGCCATCTTATTTGTAAACAACATGCGACTCTGCTTATCAGGTTACATGGGAAGTGTGTCGGGCATGGGAAGGGGGTGCAGTTTGACCTTGATTAGCCATGAGGGAAATAGAACAAGTGATGACAGAGAAACTAAGAGAAAGAGTGAAGGGAAGACCTTCTTTTAAGCTCAGACTCAGGTCACAGATTATGATTATATTATGATCTATTGTAACTGAAACAGGCCTTGCAGTATATAGAAAAAAAAATTGCAAAATAGTTGCAAGGATGGACCAGAATTATTGCATTAATAGTTAATAGTTTGACCCATCAAAACCCCCAAAAGACACATGCACCTGGGCCTGTGACTGGTCAAGGTACTCCTGAATTAGAGGGCTTATTTGCCTCTTCATTGTGGACTTCTGCAATGTCTGTATATTAGAATATCAGCCCAGTATCACAATAGCTACAAACTAACACTATATTGTGCAGCCCTCATTCTCTCTTACATTCTTACTGAAGCAGCTGCACCAGTTAGAGTTTCACCACAGCTTGAGGCGAAGATGAACAGATACAGTTTCATATATTCATGAGATTCAGGATCCACTCACCTCTCCTAATAGGTTTTAGCATGAAAGTCTTTTTATTATTCACAGGGGCAATGCATCTACATTCAGGTGACCATCAGTTGCTATAAGTTTAGTCTCAGGAACATTAAAAAAAATCATCCTTTTTTCATCTAGTATCTTTTAGGAGTGTGCCTCAGGCCTGGACTGGGATACACTTTGGAAAACAAAGCTGTTCATATTGAAACCCTTCTTTGTGGGTCAGGATTAGGGTTCTTTGTGGATGTGTTCAGCTTGCTTCTTCAAGGCTATTAGCTTGTTGCGTGATTAGCAAAAGCCCTCTGCTACGAAAGAAGACAAAGTCCACCCTTTGGGGAGTTCAGCAAAGGTTCCTGACACCTGGGAGCTCATCAGTGCAAAAGAAATCTAACGAGCAGCCCTTTTTTTCCAGGTAATCACGTCAGGTGACCAAGGAAAGAACTGCCCTTGTTGCTTGTTGTTTGGTGGCTCACAGTGCCTTGATGTTTCTCATGCAACCTGCCATCTGTGCACAATCATGCATGCAAGCAAAAACGCTGACCTAAAGTCATGCCAGCACATGTTACACACGCACTTACTGAAAACTACACATAAAAAATGACCCAGTGTTGATTGTAACATAAGAACATTTGAAGTCAATTTAGCGTGACAGAATGACACTGATAGTCCTCCTTACTGGAAATAACTATCTTGTACAGGGGCCAGTTTATGAGGTTGACTAGGTATTATTTGGGTGGTGGACCATTCTCACAGTGGCACTGATATGGTAGTATGGCACTGGTAAGAGTATGTCATGCACAAACAGCATTGCAGGGATTTTAACACATGTCATTATCACTGTTAGGTTCCTGGTGGTTCACCACTCCTAAATTCACAGCGGTTCTGTGGTCAGAAACTGAGGCTTGGTGAGGGTTTGAAGATGGCTTACACAAATGGTGCATTAATGTAATCTCTATTTGTACACCTATAAAGTAGATACCTACAAGGTAGGTCATCCAAATAAATTGGATAATCAGTGAAGAAGACATTTGGCTTCTGCTCCCTTTGGGTTTATTCATATTCATTGGACTTTCAATTTCACCAATAAGCTCAACTGTCCTACCACAGTTATAGCTTCCAGCCCCTCTGTAGGTACTCTTTTAGAACCAATGGTTCATCTGAAACACTTAATACTGTTCTACATGCTTCCACACAACACACTCCCTGTCCATGTTTAATTCATAACGGCCGAGCTTTGATCTCACAGGGGTGCAGATGGCACTGGTTCCTAATCTGGCAACAAATCAGACAGCAAATGGACCCGCATCTTAATTTGAGCTTTCGTTCCATCTCGGATTGACTCAGGGGGATGCTTGAAGTGGCCACTGTGCAGTATGGTGAAGCTAATGGTTAATTTAACCCCCATGAGAAGAGTTCCACGCCTGTTCAAAGCTGATAAAGCCAGACAGAGAGGCCGGCTTTTTGGACATAAGCGACTCACCACTGAAGGTGATGTAGCTCTCTATTTACACAGTAGACCAGGAGGGGTCTACATTCTGTACAAGTGCGCAAACACACGTGTTAAATATATAAACGTGTACAAACATATCTGCCTTGAGAGCTCTCCTTGGTGCTGAGTCAGAAACTTTCAAAGCGTCCTACAGATATGGGTAAATTTTTTATTTTTTTAGGGAATAATGTGTGTTCTGATTCCATAATGTTGTGTTCTCAATCCATAACTGCACAACCCTGTTCTGTTTGTAGACAAATACACTATAAGCTTGAGAAGTCTTTCACTCTGTATCTCTTTTGAATACTAAACCATATGAACTGCAATTGTTAATCTCCACAGTGATGTAAATGGTGTTTTAAGGTCAAAAGCTATCAGGGGATTACAAAGCTCCACACAAAGAGAAGGGGAAAAAAGCATATTAAGACATAATATCATTGCTGTAAATGCGATTAAATTCGTGCTGAAGGGAAAAAAATATAGTGCTTTTTGTGCCTCCAAGGTCATGTTTGTATATATGGATTAACTAATGTCTTTCATATTGGGCAATCTCCACTGCAAACATTTGTTTAAATTCAAAATGTAATAAAAGCCTTACAAGACATCTTTATATAGAGTATGTATATTCATATAGCGGTAAGGAGGCGATGCTAATTTCTTAATGGCATATATAATTCTTCAACAGCAGGTAGGCTTTTGCAAGAAAGACCATGCTGTGCAGAATAACTGCACACTCTAACTGCCAATTGGAGCTCAGGGGAGCGGGAGGAGGGCCAGGGGGGCTGGAGAGCAGATAAAAGGGGGATGCGGGCAAGGGCCAAAAGAGAGAGGGCCTGAAGCATGAACATTCTGGTGCCCCTCCTTATATTATTATTATCTCTCTCTTTTTCTCTCTCTCACTCTCTCTCTCTCTCTCTTTCATACAGGAATATGCCCATGGAATCAGGAACGAAGGCCTGATTTTAACCAACTTCAGATCATAACGCTGCCTCCAGAGGCTTGTTCAGTGGGCACTATGCATGGTGGGTGCATCACTTCTTGTGCTTCCCTTCTTAGCTTGATGCACCCATTGCTTTGGAATAGAGTATATATTCATTAGACTCATTAGATCACATGAGCTTTTGCTACAGAGTACAATATATAGTTTAGTCTAAATCCTGAATTCTTGTTACATTGTGCATGTGCCAGTGCTCTTACTTTCACTATTAAATGTAATTCTTCCATCCTTTTTATACAATTACACTTCAGCAAATGTTTGTGATCTCCGATCACACTCATTCTAGTTTTTTTTTTCTTCTGTGAAGCTGACAATCCTGGAGAGAACAAAAGAAACCAAAATAAAAAAACAAGTGTAGTTTTTTAAATGACCAAGGCAATATACAGTTGCGTTTAGATGTTGTCAAGTCTATTAACAAGATATGAAGTCAAAATAGTTATTTTAATATTACAAAACAAGGCACAAAATATTATACATGAAGTATTTCGCATAGAACAACTATGCCTTATATGAGTACCCTATCAAGTAAAGAATAAAGAATGTATTTGAATAAGCCTGTTTAGTGAGAACCAGGATCTACTACTAGGTCTGGTGTGAAGAGAAGGCTTGTGTACTCTTCTGAAGTGTCTAATCTCCATTCTAGGGCTTTCCACTATAGGATCAGAAAGTGGAAATAGGCCAAGGACCTTGAGCGATACCAGGCTTTTGCAGTTTGGCAAGGGGTTAAAGGGGACAAAGTGGTAGTCCACAAATCTTATAAGGCAAGCTTAATTAGTTGCACTTGGTACATATAGGAGGGCTTAATACGTGTCTTTGAAGCCGAATTTTTTTTTTCCCCAGAGCGAAAAAGAACATATAGAAAAGGAGGGGATTTAGGATAGCTCTGACACAACGAGGACAGCTTGGCAGAATGTTCTTAGTATGCATGTATGTTTCATGCTGCGAAGTTGGCACTGTACCCTTTGAGTGTGTGTGTATGTGTTTAAGGGGGGCAGGGTATACCATAGCTAATTGTGCGGTGGGGGAAGTGCAAATGATAATAAGTGGGACTGATGAGGGCTAGACTTTTCACAGATGCACGAGGCAAGAAAACATACTGAGCATTTGTTTCTGTTTTTGGAATAAAGCTCATTTACTTTTTACAATTATAGGCATCATCAGTTACGTACTTGTTCACTGTTGGTACTGCTGTTGTTTGCAATAGTACTTCTTTTTTTTAGTGTTGGGAATTATATGATGGAGTATCATATGTGCCATTAATCTAATAGTCTATAAATCTATAATTCATGGTAATGCCTCTTGCAGATACATGATGCAATCAAACACACGTGGTGCTGTTGGTTGCTTTTAAATTGCAAGTGTGAATTGTGTGTGTGCTTCAGAAAAGGGGATCCAGCGCTTCACTATTTTTTAACACTGGCTTAAGGCAAATTGCATTGATTGTATAATATCTTCTCCATGTGTCTAAGTGCATTTTCCAAAAGCATGTAACTTTACTGAAGACTCAGCTCCACACTCAATGAATCAATCAGACTTCATTTAAACTCAGAGTACATTGGTATGACCCTCAATTACAGTGTAGCTGAGCATAAGAACAAAAAGCAAGGCATTGAAAAGAGTAATAATCACTAAAACTAGCAGATTATATTATGTCAGAGTTGAGCACAGTTCTGTCACATATCAGTGAAAAGCTTGTTTCCTGAATAATCTAATTGTATTATACATATAAGTCTGCTTTCATTTTACTCATATGTTTCATGTTCTTTGAGATCTTACTGGGTAATGCAACTCTGGGGCCCATTCTTACAACTTTCTCAAAATCCACTTTTCTCTGCATTAAGAATCAAAACTCAGTTTCTAGAACACCTGCATTCATGAAATTTCACACATTCATCATTAATCTTATTCCGAAGAATTTTACAAAAGGATTTCACAATATATTGCTCATAGTTGGATTCATGATCGTTTTTGTACTCAACATAGTCTGCTAATAACAACATCAACAACATGAGAATTCTATAATCTGTTCTTTTCGCTGATGTTTTTTCATCCAAAAGTTATACATTGCTTTTTTTATTCATGTGTAAATGTATGCATATATTTATTTCTTTTTTTCAAGCTTTGTACTGAAGGAGCAAGTACGAAAATTGCTTTTTATATCATCTTTATCATATTATAACATCTTCATAATCATCATCATCATCATCACTTTTTCAGTTCTGTGCTCCATAATTATGGGATATAATTGTGAATTCCACAGATTAGGTCTACATTTTATAAAGATGCATAAATATAGAAGAAGTCAAAAGCTGCACTTTAAATGCTTTTTGCCTACACATTTGTCAGGACAAAATCTTTTATCTCTTTTTCATTTTTGTTTTTGTTGGAAAGACATTTCCAGCAAACTTTAACACTGTAGAAAATGTATTATAAAGTGACCAATAGAAATGTGCCAATGGACATACAGGGTTTTGTTCTGACAGAGAACTACATTAAATGTTTGCTTTATCGGCTGTGTAACTATTCACTTTACCTTATTATCATCGTCCTCGTCATCATCATTACCCTTGCTACCATTATTGGTAGTGCTGTTGTTATTGTTATCGGTTTTCAAGTGTTATGCTGTGTAATTACAGGGACATTAATTCCAGGTTAAACTGATTTCCTGTTAATGCTTGACATGAACTCACGAGCAGCCTGGAATTACAGCTTCTGCAAAAACAAAGCCGCGGTGAAAACAACAGCAAAGGCGTTTTCCATACTGTGTGTGTCTGTGTGTGTGTGTGTGTGTGTGTGTGTGTGTGGATTCAGAGGGTGGCAGTGTGCTGTACTCAGTGTGCTCAGTAAGCGTTAATGGTTCGGGGAAACGAACTGCTTTGACTCCATCGAGAAAGCAGTGGAAAGCAAAACAGTGGAAAATGGTTTCAGTTTTGCTTTTCTCTGAACATCAAATATTTACTTTTTGTTTGTTTGTTTGTTGTTGTTGTTGTTGTTGTTGTTTTTTGCCAATCTGCCAGTCACTCTATATTGGCCTCTATTTTTTCAACTAGCTACTTTGATATGAGTGATATGAGGAAACTCACTTGTCTAATAAAATTACACCAGCCCGAACACTCCGCTTTGGTTGTTCGTTCAACCAGCTAGACTGCAGTGATATGGTGAATTTCATGCACCAAGTGAACCTTGAATGAAGACAGAATGAGTAAGCAAAAGCAGAATACACAAATGAAAAGCATTATTAGAAAGGGGAGACAAAGCATCGCCTGTTTGGTCCCTTCTCTGGTTGCTTCCAGAGGAAGGGTTAATGGCATTGTAAGCAATACCCATTTGCATGAGTGCTATTTCAGTAGCAGCCTCAGCAGGGATGGGATGTTGTGTGGGCTGCAGCGTGGCTGTTACTGAAAGGTAACTAAGGTTCATCCTGCTGAGGTATACAGCAGTGCAAGCAGCAGGCAGGTCATGTGTGTTTTGAATGATCATATTCGCGTTATGACTGTCATTGGATTTAATTGCATTAAAAGCACGAGGTCATCTCATAATTATATCAATTCACAGTTGTGTTATGATTTTGTAACAATAACAGAAGCTTCTCTTATTTGATTATGAAGCACTCTGCAAGGATGCCCATCGTTGCCAGCAGTTAATGCTGTCAAAGCCCATTCATTACCTGAGTAACTTCATGATTTAACCATTTGGTGGAAAGCTACAACATCTTTTTTTTTTCAGCCTTTATCTGCTGTATCTGTAGGATACTGACTTTCCTTGTACTTGGTAAATGAACAGAATGGAACTGAAGCAACTCGAATAGTAATGTTTCATAGTAGTTACTGATAAATGTATAGTAGTTACTGGATAAGAGTATGAGGGGTTAAGTTACTAAGCCGTTTGTTTGTAAGCAGGTCATGGAGAGAGAGAGAGGGAGAGTAATCCATGCCCTTAACATCCAGCTGGATTTGGTCGTGTGGGAGACTGTGTCTAAGTGTACGTGTGATGTCAGTGTGAGTGAGACATCCAGGGTGTGAGTGCAGTCTGGGAGAAAAGACGCCCGCCCCTAAGAGTTCACTCCCCACCCTATTTACGGCCCTCCAGTTAAATCCCACCATCCAAACAAGCGTCCGTCCACCCAACAGTGATCCAAAATTGACCGCAGACATGGAGGAATGTGCTTTCATTCCATTTCACACATGCAGACAATTCCTCACACAACCCCCCCCAAATCTCTCTCTCTCTCTCTCTCTCTCTCTCTCTCTGAAATAATGGAAACTGGTGAGAAAGTTAGTGTCCGGATTGAGGGGTTTCTCTCCGTGTGTGTATGTGTGTGTGTGTGTGTGTGTGTGTGTGTGTGGAGGTTGAGATGAAAGTATTAAAACCTGATGTGACCTGTTCGAGTTCCTGTTACAGTGGGCTTTGGTCCAGCATTGGAATGCTTCCTCAACCCAGACTTAAACCCGTTGGCCCTTTCTTTCCCGCCGCTCCACATGTTTTTAGTTACAGGGAGAAAAGAGAGAGAGAGGAAAAATCCAACATAGCTGTTACTGTCTCTCGGCCTGGAATGTGGACTGTAGCACTGCTCATTTGTGACCTGTCTGTACACTCCCCGCATCCGTGTGCTCGCCAGAGTAGTTAAGACTCTGTCTCAGACTGTCTGTCTGTCTGGGGTCATCCTGCCCTTCATTCCTCATGGGCTTTTTTCTTTTTTCTCTCTCTCTTTTTCCTGCTGTGTGTGGTGTGTGTGTGTGTGTGTGTGCGCGCTTGTGGTGTGTATATGTCTAAACCACGAGACAGTGTCTCACTCCTTCTCTGAATCACCCGGTGAGGTGGTGCTGTGAGGAGCAGCTGTATATGTGTGTGAATGTGTGTGTGTGTGTGTGTGTGTGTGTGTGTGCAGTGGAGTCACTCTAACACACTCTCTCCCACAGAGCCTGGTCCTCCTCCCCAGGGCTGTGATAATAACAGAGAGAAGGGAAAATATCTGCGCCACACACACACATCATTATACTCTCAACCTCCAGCACCTGCACTTCTCTCTCTACACACATGCCGCACCACCACCACTATTACTGATCTACAGTACTCCCAACCACCATTACTAATCTACAATACTCCCAACCACCATTACTAATCTACAATACTCCCAACCACCATTACTAATCTACAGTACTCCCAACCACCATTACTAATCTACAATACTCCCAACCACCACTACTAATCTACTATACTTCCAACCACCATTACTAATCTACTATACTCCCAATCACTATTACTAATCTACTATACTCCCAACCACCATTACTAATCTAAAATACCCCCAGCCACTACTACTAATCTAGTGAACCTCTAACCACCATTACTAATCTACCCACCACCGCTACTAATCTACTATACTCCCAACCACTGCTCCTAATCTACTATACTCCCAGCCACCATTACTAATCTACTATACTCCCAGCCTCCATTACTAATCTACAATACTCCCAACCACTGCTACTAACCTACTATACTCCCAACCACCACTACTAACCTACTATACTCCCAACCACCATTTCTAATCAACTATACTCCCAACCACCATTACTAATCTACAATACTCCCAACCACCATTACTAACCTACTATTCTCCCAACCACCATTTCTAATCAACTATACTCCCAGCCAACATTACTAATCTACTTCACTCCCAGCCACCATTACGAATCTTCTACACTTCCAACCACCACTACTAATCTACTATACTCCCAGCCACCATTACGAATCTTATATACTCCCACTACTATAGTCTCCACCACCACCACTAATCTACCATACTCTGCACCAACACTACTAATGTACCACCCTCCCATCCACCACTACTAATCTACTATGTTCCCTACCACCACTACTAATCTACCACACTCCTAACCACCACTGCTAATGTTCTATACTCCCAACCACCACTACTAATCTACTATACTCCCCATCAACACTATTAATGTATTGTACGCCCCATCACCACTACTAATATACTATACTTCTCATCATCACTAATAAATTACACTCCCTGCTATCGGCTATAAATATAATATACACTCTATTACTCTACTATAACACCTACTAAAGTAACTAATATACTATGCTCCCCATCACCTATAGTAATATACTATATCACTTACCACCACTACTAATATAATACACTCTCCACCACCACTTCAAATGTATATGTCCCATCACTACTCATATATTTGCCATCACCACTAATGTATTATTCCCCCCACCACCGCAATTAATCTACTAGTAATATATTACGCTCTCCGTCACCACCACTAATATATTACACTCCTTACCATCACTGCTACTATATAACACTCTCATCCTGTTAACAATCTGTTAGCAATAGTGGATTAAGCAGAGATTTTTAACAAACATTACCCTCCATTCCTGCTAACACTTCTGCTAACACATTTTATCTTCTCCAATGTACTCGCATTTGAATATAATTGACTGTGATGTATCAGCACTACCCCACTGCTAACATATTGTGACTACTCACAGTATTAATCCTTTTCATTCTATCTTCCTACCCTCCTACTAACATACTGTAAGTATTCCATTCTGCACATCCCCTGCTAACATAATGTGCATATGACATTAAGCCCTCCCCACTGTAACTCCTAACATAATTCGCTGTCACAGTGCACCCACTGCTGCTGCAGAGAATTTAACCACTCACTCTGCAGTGATATTAGCTCCTTTATTAGCTGCCTTCTGAGCTCTCTCACCATTAACCCAGCAGAGCTAATGCTTTAAAAAGGAGTGATAACAGCACTTCCACGAAATTCTAGGAATAACTGCTCCATCTGAGTCCTACTATAGCAAAGCTACAAATATTGGGGAGCCACACCCAGTCAGTTTCCAGGGACAGAGAGTAATAGATACCCTGCCATGATACTAATCCAACCTTTCTGCACAGATCCAAATACAAGCGTGTGTGTTTGTTTTAATGCATGTTTGGCGGCGTGCCCTGCGCACACTCTCACTGTACAGGAAGACTACACACAGATCCGCTGCTTGATTGTCCTTGCCTGGCCCTCGGGTCACTTCAGGTGAATAGCCTCAGCAGGGATTTAGAACCTGCAGAGATGAGCTGTGATGTTACAGAGCTGTATGATTAAGAGTGTTCTCCATTCCTGGTGACATAATGATGCAGATTAGACCCACGATGTAGATGTAGAACAGTATTCAATCTGTCATATGGTGGCCTAAACCCCAGACAATGCTGGATTTATCTCTTCTAGTCATTTCCTAGTCACTTCTAGTCACCAGGATACCTGCTTGCTCTTGTTTGTTTGCAAAATGGCCTGACAATGACCAGTGACAAAGCCAAGGCTGCCTTTGTGTGCTTTTATATCACATTAGAAAGTGATCCTGATACTATCTAGTAAGACACTGCGGTAAGTATGGTTTGGTTAATTAAAAAATGACAACCAAATAGTGATTTGAACACTTTTTTTCCAGGGCTGCATATTATAGGCCCATTTTTTGTTAATCGTGTTAATCATGATGAGGTTGTGCATCATTTAGTGCCCAAACAAGTAACTCTGTCTAAGTCTAAGCCAATCTTCTGTTACAATGAATTGTTCACTGTATAATTCCATCTGACTGCATCCTCTGGATGATGAGATCAATAAGTAGTCAAATTGCAATATTGCTAAATACATTCATCAGTCAGTCACGACATTAAAACCACTGTCAGGAGATGTTAATTTTATTGATTATCTAATTGCAAAGGTACTTGTCAAGGGGTGGGATATATTAGGCAGCCAGTGAACAGTCAGGTCTTGAAGTTGATGCAACCGAAGCATTAAAAATGGTCAAGCATAAGAATGTGTGCAACTTTGACAAGAGATCAGCCATCATGGCTAGATGAGCATCTCTAACACGGCAGTAGTTGGTACGTGTTCTGATACTGCAGTGGTTAGTACCTACCGAAGGTGGTCTGAGAAGGGACAGCTGGTGCCTATGGCTCATTGATCTGCATGGGGAGCAAATTCCTGAAAAAGTTCATGCTGGCTTTGCTAGAAAGGTGTTAGAACACACAAAGCATCACAGCTTGCGACGCTGTTCTGGGAAACCTTGTTTCCTGGCTACCAACTACCTAAACATTGTTGCAGACCAAGAACATCCCTTAATAATCATGGTACTCCTCTATCATCAGTATGATGCACCCTCCTACACTGCAAAAATTGTTCAGGAGTGGTTTGAGGAACATGACAAAGAGTTCAAGGTGTTGAATTGGTCTCCAAGTTCCCCAGATCACAATCCGATCGGGGATCTGTGGATGTGCTGGACAAACTAGTCAGATCCATACAGGCCTCACTTGCAACTGACAGGAAATGTTGCTAACGTCTTGATGCCAGATACCACAGAACACCTTGAGAGGTCTTGTGAAGCCCATGGAAAACACCCTGAACTACCACAATTCCTGAAGCTTGCTGATTAACATGGCATATATTTTGGTATTTTGGTATTTTTTTTATTCATTCTTATTTTATTCTCCATTTCTGTACAGCACATTGAATGACCCTCTGTGTCTGATAATGTGCTATATAAATAAACTTGAACTATTTGGTATTTTGGTCTCATGATGTCGATTAAATGTGCAGGAGTATTAACTTACATTTAGCATTTGGCTACTTGCAACTACTAAGTGCCTTGCAGTTTAAATCGAACATTAATATTTGGGTGTGGGGGTGTATAGAGGACAAAACATGCTTTGGAACTTGTCAGCTAGTCACACCACAGACCACGATATGGATCAAAAAATGCTTTTCATTTTTCCCATCAGTGAAAATGGCTTAGGGCCTGTACTAGAGTCCATACTTGTGGTTTGTGGCTTTGTGGTGTTCACTGATGTGCCGTATTTTCGAATTTTAAAATTACATAAATACTTACCAGCATTCTCACAGTGTTAATGTTCTGTCCTGATATTTCCAAAAGAGTGTGTTAGAATGTCACCATCAGATTCTAATTGTTAATTGTTCTAACATGCTCTAATCCTTTTTAAACAAGCAAAAGGATATATTGTGTGTGGGCTGAATGCACTAAACAATCAGAATTTTTTTCTTCGCTGCAGGTTCTAAGCATCTAGTCCAATAACAGTTCCGCTTGTTGATGTTTTACTGAATCATGGTTTTCATGTAAAGAAAAGAAGATTACTGATTACTGATTCACCAGTGCATTATTTGGTGTCATCTTATTTGGATATCTTCCAGTTTACATGTTCCCATTATTAACAATCTATCTGGTCTAACCTCTGTTGATTCTCAAAGTGTATGGATTAGAGTTAGGACAAGTATCCAGTCTTATGTTTCAGGTGGAGGTTAAGGTTCAGACCAGTCTTAAGGGCCAGAGCCAGTGTTAGGGTTAAGTTAATTGAGAGGAATTTATTACAGTGTTTACAGTGTGTTAACCAAATAAAGTGTTATACATTTTAATATTTTGTAGGACATATTGTAATCTCAATATCTAGAACTATAATCACAGTTCTAGTATTTAGTCTTTATAGTGCTACCTTGGTGTTGGGTAATGTTTGATGCTGCACCACAGTGAACTGAGATGAACCATTTCAGTTCTACACTTGATCGTCAGGCTTGCAGCAGGCTGCAGTTGTTGTTTCTGTTGCATTGGGGTTTGCGGTGGCGAAGGTTGCAGTGCCGTTTTTCTCACTCATTTCGAGAAACAGGAATAGGTTAAGTGGTTTTGGAGTGACATGATAAGTGATTGCTGAGGACAGGTTTTGAGTTGAAGCAGTCAAAAAGACACCAGTCAAGATTTCTGTGCCGTCTTAGGGAGAGAGAAGAAGAGACAGACATGGAGAGAAAGAGACAGACAGAAAAAAAGCCAACTCATGGGCCACTTCAGGTGAAGGTAGTTGAAGTGGATGCAAAGGTTTGTGCAGGCTGACCCACTTCCTGTGTTATTGTGTTAAGATCTGAAACTGAGAAAACACCAAAGGGCGCGATTACTTACTCAAACCACTACTACTGATGCAACAACTACTGAGCTTTTCAGTATTAGTAATGGAAAAGCAAATTAAGGCAGATAGCGTATCCTGCAGGCCTGCTGCTGTAACCCCCTAAACTCAAAGCTTATTATTCACTTATAGGCCTTACTATTATGAAGAACTTCGCAATTATTAAAAAAACTATTTATGTGACATAGTTATGAGTGGAAGACACACATCTGGACTCACTGAGGGGTCTTTAGGGTTTAAGGTGTTAAATGCATGTTGCAAGGTCTCAAGATATCATTATTAAAAGATGACTGCAGCATTTTTCAACCTATTGTCTATTGGCTGCATCTGCAGCATACAGTTAAGTACAACTGACAATAATTCCATCACATTTGCCGGTTTGTAAGGAAAGGAAAGAAAAACAATTGAAACAGCCTTATAGTAACAACATCTACTGGCTTTCACTATAAATATGCCCATAACGTATTGCCCATGCTATTCAATTGTATGCTACATCTGCAGCAAATGGGTCGGGAAACACTGTTGATTGAAAGTTGTACTCAGTAGTAGTAGTACATTGCTTCCCAGCTCCAGTGCTCCAGCCACCCTACTGTCTACAGTTTTGTATTTAACATTTCTAACCCACCTGATTCAAATAAAAAAAGGTATTGACAACAAGCTGACATTTGAGGTAATGATATAATAAAGATATAAGATGCAAGAACACAACTATGCAGTGCAGATGGGCTTCAAGGCCTTGAGTTGGGAAACACTTCTCTTTACTATCTGACACTTTGTTTCTGAAAAACAGATGTTTCCAAAGGAGATTTTTTCAGCCAGTCAGCCACTGTGAGACACTTTCACTCTTACTGGTCAACACAGCGCTCTTCTTCTCACAGAATTAGTGGGTATTTATGTGTGAGAGATGAGTGAGTCAAAGGGCAGGCAGATGTGGGGGGTTCCCACCATTTCAAGCACATTCTGAACTTTCATTAAAAGCACACTGACAGCAGATCTGTTTTTTTTTTTCTTCCAAAAGAATGAAAGTCAATAAGCTGATGGGGCCCTCACAACGACACATTTTGAAATCAACCCATTACGCATTACCTCATCCCACCGTCATGCGCGGGAATGGAGAATGTTGCGCACTTTACTGGAAGAACAGCAGCACAAAAATTGTCAAGATTGGAAAAATAGAAAAGGATATCGCTGAAAACGAAACATATTGTAGTGTGTCATTAGATGCCAAGATAAAAAAAGATAAAAACATACTATATGTTCAATATTTAATCATATCATTTTTAATATATTGCTTTTCCATATGAGGGTACAGGTCATGAGGAGGAAGATGAACAGCACGGGGGAGGTATGCAGAGAGGGGAGGGTAATCTTCATTGGAAAAGTGATGTTCTTCAGAAGGAATGTTCCAGCTTCTCTTACTAACTAATATTTGGGAGGCAAGTGGGTGGCTCATAATTTCCATGAAATCCCAGACCTCCCCACTGGTCCTTGGTTTTCGGCCATGGGCCTGGAGTGTGATGTTTGGTTGATGGGGAATTTTCAGTTCTTTAGAAAGAAGGAGCAAACACAGAAGGGACCATAATCTTACAGTGTGCACAAAACGTCACTTACTAGCAACAATAAAACAAAACTTATAAATATGGGACCATTAAGAGGTAATAAGGTG
>JBBPCZ010000017.1:16929343-16953437 GCA_037974445.1 Brycinus macrolepidotus | reverse complement strand
CCCCATCCAACACCTTTGGGATGAACTGGAATGGAGATTGTGAGCCAGGCCTTCTCGTCCAACATCAGTGTCTGACCCCATAAATGCTCTACAGGATGAATGCGCACAAATTCCCACTTAAACACCGCAAAATCTTGTGGAAAGTCTTCAGAGAAGAGTGGAAGCTGTTAT
The DNA here is from genome assembly GCA_037974445.1 of Brycinus macrolepidotus. NCBI lineage: Eukaryota > Metazoa > Chordata > Actinopteri > Characiformes > Alestidae > Brycinus > Brycinus macrolepidotus. Next base: position 16,953,266 of record JBBPCZ010000017.1, on the reverse strand, counting down.
AACTGCAAAGGGGGGACCAACTCCATATTAAAGTTTATGTATTCAAATGCAATGTCATTAAAGTCCCTGTTGGTGTAATGGTCAGTTATAAGGAAGTTATAAGGAATGTTTGGGTGTTTGGGCTTTTTGAAGGAGGCACAATGCAGGAAAGACTACTGGAACAGAAATCCTTTATGTATCTCAGAGTAACCAAAACAGCCTGTGTAATTATACGGAATAAAGTGAGATCATGTAAACATTAATTATGACTGTTTTTGTATTTTAAGCCACATAAATATCATGAGCAGACCTCATGGGAATAAATAAACTATAGAAAGGTAATACTTAGGCACTTTAATAGTGCCCCATAGGAACTGGATGAACTTGTACTAGAAGGTTTTAAGCTAATAATGTAATCAATGCAGTACCAAGACATGAAAGTGCATTGTATGATCACATGGGTTTTATGCAGATACATTGTGCATGAGCTGATTAGAGGTCTATTACTAGCAAGTAGGAAATATGCATTCCAGAGCAAAGGTGACAGCAGAGAATGGCATGGCTGTGCTTACACTGACCTCATAAGTGTCACTGAGACTTTCCTGGCAGTGAACTGTGTGTGTGGTCAGAGTTTCTAACAGGCAACTGGAGTGTCGTTATCCGCAGAGAAGCATGGCTAAGAGATAACGCTACCTGTCAGATGAGCCAAGGCAATGTGTGGCTATCACTCACTCTCTCTCTCTCTGCTGGAGCACTTACAAGTCACTAGGTTTGATGGTGCTCTAAACCCCCCTCACTCCTTCTTCACTGAAAGGGCCTCAGGTTCACTCCTCCTAGGCAATCAGGAGTGAAGTGCAGAGAGGAGGCTAGGCTGCCCAGCCCATTCTAGCGTGCATAGCCCTTAGTGTCCTGCATTGTATTATTTCTTTGCAAAAAGGACATGATAATTTAGATGACAGAATTAATTTAAAAACAATGTGTAGATATACTGTATGACTAGCATGCATCTTATATTATAGGTCTACTTTTTAATTTTTTTATGCCTGCTCTTTGCACATTCCGACAAACCCATTCATGTTCATCAACCAAGTGTAGTATGGTAAGAAAAAAGTCACTTTTGTAGCCATGTGGTTTGATCAATTTTTATTGTTTTCTTCAGACTTGTGCTTGGGCAAATAGAAAAAAAATGGACTCATGAAACCTGACACTTCAGATATGGACATACCGTACTCTAAAATAGAAAGAACGGACGGAAACAGAGTTATGTCTGTTGTGGAGTAAGATCTGGCTTCAGTGATTTCCTGCACAATACAACAGCAACACTAGTCAGATGCACCATATGAATTTTGTACTTGTGATTCTCCCCTGTGGAGTGTGTGTGTGTGTGTGTGTGTGTGTTTGTGTGTGTGCCACGACGCTCAGTCCTCGATCATCAGTACGGAGAGTGAGTCAGTGCAGACGAACTGAACAAAAACAGGATGCTGAGTGAGTTCCAAAAACAGATCATTACTCAGCAGCACAGCTCAGCCCAACCTTGTTATGAATCATTCAGATCCATCTTTTGATCTGACTGGCGCAGCTTGTTGGAATTTTTGAGGTGGGTAAATACAAGGCAAAGAATAAATAGGCTGCATTACAACTAGTCTTCTGACACAGAGTGTGAGGCTGGCAAATTGCACAAGCAACTTTTAGTGAAGCAGTTCAGGACTATTTAAAGAGAAAGGAGTAAATAAATGCAACTGAGAAAGGACAGACGCAGAGAGAGAGAGAAAGAGGGGGTAAAGAGAGAGAGGATAGAGAGAGAGAGAGAGAGAGAGAAAGAGAAAGATGGAGGGAGAGGGCAGAGAGTGCATTTACCATTCAAACAATAATAAGCGCGGGAAAACACAAGAGCAGGGTGGAGGGTGGGGGCTGGGGGTACATGGATGCCTTTTTATCTCCAGTTTCCCACATCCTGCTACCGAGTCTGAACGTGGCCACCCAATCTGAAAGAATGCTTGGTATTCGCCCATTTTCCTCCTGCCTTGGTGCCGTGACCACTATTGTTCCCTGTCTAAATAAAGGCTGTGGCCCGCCAAAGGGGGAATGAACCTTCTGAGCACTAATTTGAGATTAATGAGGTTTTGTTTGGAGCAGATGTTCATTGGCCCCCCACCTCTCCCCAGGAAAAAAACAATAGATTCAAAGCAACTGGTAAATGACTCATGTTCCAGTGTCTGAGACGGCAATGATGTGGACAATAACAATGTCTAAGACTTTTCCCCCCAAAGTTTTGAAATTCTTTGGCGGCAACACTGTGGCATTGTTTACATCATAACAAGCTTAAGCTTGTAATCTACAACGTCATTTGAGGAAAAACAACAGACAACAAAATGAAAATAAAACCAAATTCATTTCAGCATCAAAATACATCAGAAAGAAGGATATAACTGGTTCCAGTAGGAGAGCTTCACATTTAAGAAACCTCATTTCAGGTTCTGTCACTTATAGAGAAGCCTCAAAGAGCAGTTATATCCTTCTTTCTGATGTATTTTGATGTTGAAATGATTTTTTTGTTTGTGTTATACCTCCAAAAAAGGGTTTCTCAGAATGATAACTGGTTCCAGTAGGAGAGCTTCACATTTAAGAAACCTCATTCAGGTTCTGTCACTTATAGAGAAGCCTCAAAAAGCAGTTATCATTCTGAGAACCCCTTTTTGGAGGTATAACACAAACAAAAAAATCATTTTAACATCAAAATACAGAGAATGACATAACTGCTGTTTGAGGCTTCTCTGTAAGTGACAGAATCTGAAATGAGATTTCTTGAAGGTGAGGTTCTCCTGCTGGAACTAGTTATCATTCTGAGAAATCCTTTGTGGAGGTAAAACACAAACAAACCAAAAAAACTGACATGAACTTATTGCCCCCCACCTCCTCCCTTTAGGTTTTTGTGAAGATTTGGCGCGTTTTATTTCCCGCCACGTCGTCCAGCCAAGCTTTATTTTCATATTTGATTGACACGTCTGCGCTCTTGGCTGATTGGTGAATTGTCGATAATAGGCGGAGCGGAGTGTGACGCGAGAATACTCCCGTTACTATAGCTATAAAACTGACTGAGCCCCTCCTTTACGAGTCAGAAAGCCGGTTTTTGTGTTGTCGGGTGTACGCTGAGGATAAAGATTTTGTGTTTCCTCAACATTTGCTTATTATTTTGATATCGATTTGATTACTTCGTTCATAGTTCTACCTGAATCGAGGCTGTAACCTAGATGAGAAGGTTATTTTTGCGCTGCTGCCGCCTCCTTCGTCTCCTCTCCCGGCTCGACAACGTGGATTCCCAGCGGCTCCCATAAAAACCACGCTTGGATTGGGACTGACGTTCATTTACGAAGGGATTTCTTCCAAGGCACGGATTTAAAAGAGAAAAAAGACTACACCGAGACATGCTTCTCTCCAAATTCAACACCTTTGCTCACATTTCTCCCGTGGATATGCCCGCGAAAATCCAGCTTCAGGTCCATCAAGGTTAGAGGACGGATTTTTTTTTGTTGTGGTTGTGGCGTCGGGCGGACATGATAGCTAAGCTAACAGGCTAACGAGCAAAGACGGCTGGAATAACGGCTTAAAGTTCTGGTTATTACACATTTTTATATCTACGTGCTGTTATTTATTATATATTTTGCATGTGGTTCACAGTGAAGGAGAAGGAGCCGTTTGAGAAGGTCTACCAGGTGGGCTCCGTGTTGGGGAGCGGGGGGTTCGGCACGGTGTACGCCGGGCTGCGGATAGCTGACGGCTCGCCGGTAGGTTTTCCTCCAAAATAAAAAAAACGCTTTTATATCCACCAAATATATTCTCTATCGTTAAATGTTTGCTTCTATGTAACAAATCGCAATTTTCACAGTTTGAGTGTTCCAGAGCTCTAACATAACGTTTACTGCTGCAGGTTGCCATCAAGCATGTGGCCAAGGACCGTGTGACTGACTGGGGAGAACTGGTAAGAATTGAGTCTTTTATGGACAGTTAGGTTTTTAAGTTGATTTTTCTTGGGCTTATGGATAACAAGTATATATTTTTTAATCGTTTAGCCAAATGGAGCCAGAGTCCCAATGGAGGTGGTGCTTCTGAAGAAAGTGGGCACCGGCTTCCGAGGTGTGATCAAGATGCTGGACTGGTACGAGAGGCCGGACAGCTTCATCATCGTGATGGAGAGGCCGGAGAGTGCCAAGGACCTTTTCGACTTCATCACGGAGAAAGGAGCCCTGCCCGAGGAGCTCGCCCGGAGCTTTTTCCGCCAGGTGCTGGAGGCGGTGAGGCACTGCCACGGCAGTGGGGTCGTGCACCGAGACATCAAGGACGAGAACATCCTGATCGACCTGAGGAGTGGGGAGCTGAAGCTGATCGACTTCGGCTCAGGCGCACTGCTCAAGGACACAGTCTACACGGACTTCGACGGTAAGAGCCGTTTCTCTTAACCTTAAGTCTAACACCAAAGCATAGAGTCGGTAGCAGGGCAGGGTCATCATAGATCCCCCATTCGAGCAGCTTGCCTGCAAAAATCCTGCCATCATTCTAGTTCAGGTTTATTTCTATAGCACATGATCATACACAAAAGGTCATTCAGTGTGCTTTACAGAAATATAGAATAAAATAATGGAAGAAATGAAAGAGAATTGAAAGTGCAGATATTTAAAAGAAGGCAGAGCAGAATAGTGCAGTCGATGCAGATCTGATGCTGATGGGCAGTTGAGCTGCATAGTGACTAAATACCATTTCCCCAGGTTTAGTTTCGGCTCTTTTCACCACTAGCTGACCAGATCTGAGATCTACCAGGATTATACACTTCAAATATGTCTGACATGTGTTTAAACGCGGGCGGCTTGGTTTTGGTGTGGTGCTCTCAGCTCTATGGGTTTGACCTTCAAGCTTGAAAGTGGGGCTCTAATGGTGGGAAGTCACGTTTCGAAACGAGTAAATAAACCGCGCACCTGCTCTACATGTGACGGGGAATATTTTTTTCACGTCAGACTCGTCGTGCGTTTGTTTTTCGTGGAAAGAATGGCGTTTAGAAAGGAGAATTGACAGACAAACACGCCCGTATTTGTGGTGGCTCGGCACGCTGGAAAAGGGTGCGGGGGATTTTTTTTGTTGTCATTATTTGGCGCCCCTCGTGGTCAGAAGTGGAACAGTTACAACTCAAAGTTTGTAAACATAAGTCACATGGCAACCCGGGCTACACACAGACACACACAGCCCTACCTACTGTCACGCTACCAGGCACATGACTGAAGATTAACCTGAACTCTACTATAATATTTTGTAAACACAGCCGCCACAACCCTTCCTGCCCCGCCTTCTTACTATTATTGGCGTTTATCCTTTTCAAACTAAGCACCGGTTTGTTTCTTATGTGGTGACTAGCAGCTATACTTGTTTCCCTTGCATTGTTATATTTAAAATGTTATATATTTTTTTTGCTCCTGTAGGTACACGTGTGTATAGTCCTCCTGAATGGATCAAATACCATCGGTACCATGGAAGGTCAGCCACGGTGTGGTCTCTGGGAATCCTGCTGTATGACATGGTTTGTGGAGATATTCCCTTCGAGCAAGACGAGGAGATTATCCGTGGCCAAGTGCTCTTCAGGCGTAGAATCTCGACAGGTGAGCCCATCAGATCAGCCTGCTATAATCTAAAGGCATCCTGTGTTGAAGTACCTTTTTGAGCACTAACAATTGATTTTTTTTGTTTTTGTTTTATTTGTAGAATGCCAGCAGCTTATTAAGTGGTGTCTGTCCCTGCGGCCTGCTGACCGGCCATCTTTCGAAGACATCGTCAACCACTCGTGGATGCAGGGCACAGCACCCCCTACAGACGGAGCAGAGATCAGGCTGCACAGTCTAAGCCACGAGTCTGCTGCCTTCACCCCTGTTGCAGTGTGCAAATGACTCCCGTTGCCCAAATACACCTACAGACAACACACTACATCAGCCAACTTGGCGGCTGCCCTCTAGACTGAGCAGTGAAGGAAACAAACATTTTTTTAAAAATGTGAAATGTTTTGTTTAAGTAAAAGCAGCTGCTTATGGGTAGGGTGGGCAAAAATGGGCTATAATCCCATGTCTTGGAGCAGGGACAACTAAAGTCCCACTCCAGAGAGCTTTTGTCTCCCCTGCTGGTGGTCAGGCTCTGGACCCTGGTCTGATCATGCATGACTGTATGACTGGTCACCAAGTCGGGTGCAGAAACGGGCCGCCTGGCTGAGGGTGCGCTCTGCAAGCTTGAAGCAGTTAATGTGATGAAGAGAAAAGGCATGCCTGTGAACAGACTGAATGAAAGTAGCTTCCATCCTCTGGCTGCTGTGGAGGCAGTCGGAGAGGAGCTATTGTTTAGTGCCTTCTGTGTGAGTTTTGGAAATACTTGAATTGAGTAATAGCCACTGTACCACTCTGCTCCTTAACCAGATGTCATTTCTTTTGCTTCCATCTCGCCTGCATACTGCTGCTTTGGCCCCAGTACTGCAGAGAGTAACCAAAATGACCTCAGAAAACCTGTGCAGAATGACGGTCTTACCTCTTTCTTTCTCTCTCATACTGACTCAGAAACCCTCACAGCCACCACTCATTGTCACAGATGCACACTGCAATGCAACTACTACACGAAATAACTACTTTTTTTTCCTCAATTTGTGAATATTGTAAATATGTCTTAAGACTCTAAATTCCAAGATAAGGCCTATGTAAATAATATTTATTTGAATGTCTTGAAACAAGATCTAAGTGGAATTATTTATTTATTTATGGAGAAACAATTTCAACATTCTCATTCCACATTGAAGGGCCCACAACCTATTTAAATATATTTTTACCATATTTAAGGCCGTTTTGAGCAGATGTGTACATATGTAAATAACCTTTATAAGCACTTCCATTTTCCAACGCATGGAGTACTGAAAAGTCTACTGATTTGATTTTTTTTTTTTTCTCTCTATATGTAATTCTATGGTGAGCTGACTGCTGTGCATTGTTAGAGGAATGTCATTGTGTGTTACCAACAAAATGTGTACATGATCTTTTGAGTTTCACCTCTAGTTGCATGATTGCAGCTCGTATTTTTATTTTATGATTTAGCAATTGTAAATTGTTTAGGAAGTTATTTTTTTACACAGTTTCAATAAATATTTTTTTAAATGTAGATTTTGGTCTCCTTTGACTCTTTGGGCACGGTCACTTTGAGGAGGGGTGTTTACCGTAGGTGGGGGGGTTCTGTCAACTGCAGGTGAAGTTTGTTTTGGTGGGGTAGGACCAGAAGGGGAGTATATAGCTAAAACATGGTTAGTGGAGATGGTAATGGGGGGAAAATAAACTAGTTAACTTTGTCAGGGTTTTGGTCCAAATCAGCCATGGACATCCTAACCCGACTATGTTCTTTTCTTGTTGAGCAGGTTTGGGATGTTCACTTCTGGGAGGCTTTAGTTCAAATTTTCCTGCTCAAACACACCCAATTCAGGTTCGGGTTGAATTTTGTCACGATACGCTCCGGTTCAGATCAGTTTGTACTGGTCTATGGTTGGATTTGGACAGAATCTTATTGGGCCACACTCCAATTCAGACAGAATTAAAGTTTGCTCAGCTACCAAGTTTAATAGGTGTGCTGGAGCAGGCAGGTCACCATATAGTGGTCTTTGTAGTCACTGTGTACAGTGTGAAATTCTTTCTTAGCATTTAACCCATTCATCCAAGTGAGGCAGTGGGCAGCTGCAGACGGTACCTTGCTCAAGGGTGCCTCAGTGGTGCCACTGGCATTCCTGAGATTCAAACCCACAACCTTACAATCACAGGGGCAACACCCTAACCACCAAGCCACCACCTGCCCCATCTAATGCTGGACTCTGGCCCTCCAATATGTGAGCTGCTTGATGAAACTTCAGTTCCTACAGTGCTTTTGTTTTCATCTGTGGCAGCAGTTATGTAGACACTTCAGCCTGGAGTATTATTACTGGTGGTTTTTAACTGAAGTCAGTTCTCATGCCTATTTCAGTGGTACTGGACTGTAGGTAATTTATTTTTTGTCTAAGCAGACATCGGAGTTAACGGTACTACATGGTAACAGACTGGTGTGGTATTAACTTCAAATCCTGCTACCTGGCATTGATTAGGTTCTTATCAGTTTATCTTGATAGAAGTGTGTGCATAATCCCCCACTGATTAAACCACAGGGGTCCAAACCTCTAATGTCAGTGCAGTAGCTCTTCTAGCACTAACCAAATGTCACACTCAATAGGTTCGAAACAACATTTGTAATTCTAGTATGTTCAGGATGGACCACCTGTGTATAATTTATAATAAAAATAAAACTTACTGAGAGCACTGAACTCTGTGGAGAGCAATTTATCTATTTTAATCTTGATCAACCTAGAACTTTACTCATGTTCTTTATCTCTGATCTCTCTTAAAATCCTGGGCAGAGTGGCCTCAGCATGGGGCAAAGTGACCTGATCCCCTCTTTTGCCCCACGCTGCTGCCCTTCTGCTCCACAGGATGTGCACTTAAGCCAACAGTGAATACTTCACTCAAAAATGACTCATATGTGGACCAGTTAGCATGATCACGCTTGCAAAAGTACTAATGAAGTGGCCCAACAATTTGATTCATTATTTTTAATGTTGTGCAGTGGATGTGATATCCCTTGTGTTTCCAGGCTTTAAATTCCAGCGTCAGTAGTGACCTGTTAACCTTTCATTTTAATGTCATTAAAAATAAGCATTAAAATGAAGTGAAACTCCAAACAGGCATTGTGCTTTTAGAGAAAAGAGCTTTTCTCAGGTGTAACACTATTAACAATGTGCATGTTAAGTTGCAGGCCCGTTTGAATGACTGAGCTGACTAACGATGCTGTGGGACCAAAAACATGAAAGTGAAGTGTCAATACAGCAAAGCCCCATCCATGCAATGCTAATCAGTTATCTTCCCCCTAACATACACCCAAGCCTTCTCTGTAATAGTAGGTGTGGTCCCTTTTTCCAGTGTGTTCCTGGGACATATTCAAATCAGGACATTCTTGGCTGAATGCCTTACTATTCACATAGCCCCAGGAGTGGATGACATTTGTGACAGTATTTGATCTTTTTTTTTTTTCCATATTTTCTCACAGTTTTCTCCCTATATTAGTCATGTCCAATTCTTTCTACTTGTAAGGTCTCTCCCAGGTACACAATTTCACCAACCAGGGGCCTGGGCATTTGAAGCTTTAGCTCCAAATGTTTTATGAACAGACCTGGATCTCAACAATAATTAAAACAGCCACTAGACCCTTATCTTTCTCAGAAACACAAACAAAACTGACTTCTACTTTCATAACTTTTTACAGAAGAGACATCTCTTGAGCCTGACCCTGAGCAACATCCAAAGCTTTTGTTTTCAGTACTCAAGTTTAGGCTGTGTTTAGAGTGGGCATAGCTTTGGCAAGGCCGTTGACTGTTTAAATGATAAGGTTGAGCTTTTATAGATCCTGCGTTTATTGCACTTTATTTCATTTTTACATTCAGTCATGAAGCTGAAATTCGAATTTTCTTCATTCATTCGTTATCTGTAACCGCTTAATCCTTACTAGGGTCGTGGGTACCCGGAGCCTATGCCAGGGCCAACAGGCGCGAGTCAGGGACTCACCCTGGGCAGGGCGCCAGCCCACCGCAGGGCATTCGAATTCTTTCTTTTCCACCTTAAATGGGGCAGTAGTTATGGTGCTGTGTGGGCATCAGAACATCATAGCTGCCCAAATTTAAGGTGAAACCGAAAAATTCAAATGCACAGCTAGCTGCAGCCTCCCCTAAATGAGTAAAGACATTACATAGAGATTATTAATAAAGAGGGGAAAAAACAGAGCATGTGCTGTGTGTAAGGGTGATAAGACAACCACCCCCCTCGACAAATCGACCATACCAAAAGATGCATACAGCTGCATACAAAATTTAAACACCCTCTGTCAAATTACATTTCATTGATTTTCTAAGTAAATTAACACATCTTCTACATGTAACATGCTTAATATGGCTTAAATATTCAGTGTTTCGTGCACAATTTCTATTCGTTTGAGTTTAAGAAAAAAAAAAAGAACGTAAAATATAAATTGTCGCTTAACATTTGCACAGGCCACGTTTTATTTATGTCTTTTCCAAATATGTTAAATTCAGCCAAATATATTTGATTTTAGAAAATCAACAAAGCATGTAATCTGACCAGGGGTTGTTATCCCCCACCTTACTGTTATTTATCTGAACGATGAAGGCTGATTCATTCATATCTGTATGGCAACTTTTAGACTTGTAAACAAATCAGATTCCATTTATCACGGCCGCATTCAGCAGGATATTTTTATATCTGTGTGTCGCAAGGTTACAGCTACACTGCGTAGACAATCTGAATTGTATGAGACTGTATGTGATGTATTTATGCTACTGCCAAGGCTCCTGCGTGTGGAAAGAAAACAGCATGACTCTAGCCTACTGTTTATACCCCCACAGTAGACAGGGTAGCTCTCCTACACATCATCTTTTTGCATTTGGCATCATGGATTCTGGCATGGAAGGTCATTCAATGGTTCAGGCACTGAAGGTGTCAGCCTACAGTTTTCTTTCCTGTAGTTTTTTTTAACTGCTAGAATCTACATGTAAACCTGCACTAGCCACTGCATAGCCCTACTGAAAATGTAATCACTCAGCACAGTCCACATACAAGATTGTGGGCTCCTCAGTGGTACAACTACACTATATGGACAAAAGTTTTGGGACACCTGTTTTCCAGGGTTTGGGCTAGACCCTTACTTCCATTGAAGGGCAGTCTTAATGCTTTAGTATATCAAGACATTTTGGACAATGCCATGCTTCCAGACTTGTGACACAGTTTAGGGAAGAACCTTTTCTATTCCTGCATGACTGTGCCCCACTGCACAAAGCAAGGTCTATAAAGACATGGTTGGATGAGTTTGGTGTGGAAGAACTTGACTGGCCCACACAGAGCCCTGACCTCAATCCCACCCAACACCTTTGGGATGAACTGGAACAGAGATTGCGAGCCAGGCCTTCTCATCCAACATCAGTGCCTGACCTCATAAATGCTCTACAGAATGAATGGGCACAAATTCCCACAGAAACACTACAAAGACTTTTAAGACGAGTGGAAGCTGTTCTAGCTGCAAAGGGGGGACCAATTCCATATTAAAGTCTATGTATTTGAATGCAATGTTATTAAGTCCCAGTTGATGTAATGGTCAGGCATCCCAATACCTTTGTCCATGTAGTCTATCATGATGAGGCCAGGAGTCCAAAAAAGGGCTGCTGGCCACACTCTCTCTGAGAGGGTAAGATGGCCTTCCCTATTCCCCCCTCATCCACTGTGACGCTAGCCAGCGCTGCAGATATCTGTTAGCTTATATCGCAGAATTGGCGGTTAGTGTTCTCCTCCAAGTGTGTTGAACTGTCCGATGAAGCTGTGTTAACAACAGTTCATTAAGTTCATTAAGTTCAAGTAATTCTGAGAAATCAAATGCTAGCCTTCACTTCCCCAGCATTGGTATTATTGTTTGATGAGGGAGACCTAACTCATGAGTGGAATTATACATGACTAAGTTGGGGTGCAAAATAAAAAAAATAAAAAAATAAAACATACAAGGCTGACCATGTAAAAAGAAAAAGAAGTAAAACCGATACTCGTCTGCTATTGACACCTTGCCGTTGTCTTTCCACATTTTTCAGATACCGAAAGTTGTGGCTGTCTTTAAGTGTTTGTAATTCCTTACATAACAAAACTTGACAGTCATTTCCTTTTTTTTTTTTTTTTTTTACTTTGATGTGGTCAGTAAGAAGCAGCTCTCTCTGTCAGCAGACAGGTCGAGCCTGTCATGCAAACTGGTTCTGGAATGAGAGTCAAATAGGAGCGTAGGTTTTGCATGGGTGGGCTCCGTGACAGATCCTCTGCAGCTATCAAGAGACAGCATGTGAATGCTGATTCATAGCTGTTACATAATTACCACCACAGGACAGTTTGTGCAGGCAGACGTCTCTGTAGGAGACATATCCGTTTGTGGAAGAGTAGTTAATGCGCTCATCATAGAATTCCCTGCAGATGACAAGTAAGATACTCACATGCATGGCAAAATCACCTGAGCTGAATGAGCTGTTTATTTTATCTTATTATCTTAGCCAGGTAGTAGATGGCCTGTGTAGGTGTTTATGGTCAAGCTACACGAAGGCCATTCAATACAGGAAAATTCCTCAGTCTCAATTCCTCAAAAACTTGCTTTGCACACACACCATTAAAGACTACACTGATGAACACAAGAGGGTTTGCAGGCATCACTTTGTACTGGCGGCATTTTAGGGCTGTTGTGGGAAGATAAATTAGCCGTGACATTTCCTAAAGAGGCTGTAAATGAGGCTCTTTTGATTATCTCTTGAATGAATGGCTAATGTATAGTCTATGATGGATTTTCACCCCTTATTTTCTTTAGCTGTTTATTTTATTTTGCCGGAGGAGCATGAAGTCCAACCACAGCCACGGCTTCCTAGCTCCTTTTAGACTTTCTCCTTATCCCATAGTCAGGTCAGTCAAGTCAGGAAGGTGTTTATTGTGATTTCAATCATATAAACAGTGCAAAGTGAAACGAAACAACAGGCCTCCAGGACCAAGATGCAACACAAAGAACAAAAACAAAAACAACACAAGACTACATAAGTGCAGGCAGGACAGAATTAAACATGCTCTTTTTGCTACTGAGCCTTCAAGACTAAAATGTAGAAATGTCTTCTGATCTGACTGGCTGCTCTGTATTGCTTCTCATTCAAAAGGCAGTCTAGAATGAAACACTCCATATCACTTCAATGTAATTAAATATATTGGTTTTCATTGTGTTACAAAAACAAAGCAATCACAGTGGGCTGTTTTTGGTTTTTAATTTCCATATATGATCTGTTTGAACTGGGCATGAACAATATGTTTTCTAAACTATAACAATGTTTACATCATAGTCTTTTAAGAAAAATTGGTCCTTTTGTGCACCACTCAATTTTCTATCAAAGCAATGTGCAGAAGACTGTGCATTGCAGTAAAGATAATTAATTAAAGTGTGTTGTTACACGCAACATGATTGACAAAGATGATTCCATGCACGCATAAGTTTAATAACTTGATGCATCAATATAGAATTCAATTTATGTGGGTGATCATATGAGTGTATATCAAGTACAGCTACTTCATACATGGCTCCTCTATCTATCTATTTTTTTTATTTGCTAAATATATCCTCATAGCTGTGCAGTGGGACTGCTGGGGATATGTAGACATTGTAAATGAAGCAAGAAGTGCTGTTGCTACAGCAGCCTGATAAAGCCATGGCCTGTAGTGTGTGAATGGGCTGAAGCTTGGAGCTTTTTGTTTCTGTTCTGCTCTTGAATACTCAGTTCCTCTCACAACAGTGGAAATGCAACACACAGTCCTTCTTCCAGAGAGAGACACTGTCTGTTAAGCCATCTTGCAGCCCCCCCACACACACTGAGAAATATAAGAACTGTACTGTACACATACAGTACACCCACACAAAAGAACATGCTAAAGCCCATTTACATATACACACATGCACACACAAATATATATATTTAAATGTACATATACATATGACATTTTAAAATAATGAAAATGATGAAGAATAATGATAGTTACTAACTGATCTGACCACTCACATCAGGTATTTCAGTTCATTTATGGACTCTGTTCATGTTCAATACAAGTGAGATCTGATTTCCAGTGAGTTTTCAACTGTGCTGTGAGGCGAGTCAGCTGATGATGAAGTGCACACACATACACATACACACATGGGTCACTTCCTAATCACACAGCTAGGTTTACTTGAATTTATATGATAACTTTATTCTTCTTCTTTTGCACTGAAAGTGTAAGAAAACCAATGGTAACACGCATGTTAATAGGTTAGAAAGCTAAGCAGACTAACAAACCTCCAATGTAAAAAACTTTGAATCATGTTTCAAAAACGACCCTTATTGCAAACATTATAAACATTGTTTTTGACTAAATCTTATATATATATATGTAATCTGACATCCGGCGTATTTCTGCTGACCAACACTTTTATTTGGCAACTAATTAAATAAAAATAACATGTTTACAATTCCACATGCACACAAAGATGCATACATTTTGCCCATCTGAACACACATGCAACCACATGCACGTATGGTCAGACAAATGCGCACTCACTCACACACAAGGATGCATATAGCACATATGAACATACATGCACACATTAACCCATGTTTACACCACAGTGGCTCATTAATATGCAATAGACAATAGGAAATAAACACACAAACACAACAGATCACAGACTAACAAGTCTGAAACACGTCAGACATCAATCAAAAGATTATAACCAGGATTCTGATGTTGTGAGTCACAGTTCTACGGTTATTAAAATGATTCACGTTTGCTACTGAAATGCACTCCTCCTTTGCTAAAATGGCACAGAGGCACAAAGCATTCAGGCAGTTTCGTTGCCTGGGAGTGGAAGTGCTGAACTCGGTGACTCTTCTTTGCACACACACTCACACACACACACACACACACACACAAACACACACGCACGCAGGTGTGGTGCTGTTTTGGCACATGACACACCCATGTAATTAGTCCCATTGAGCCTCATTGTCTGGATAAGTCTGCTATCAGTGTGCCATGTACTTGGCAAGGTCATCTGCCCCCAACTATCTGATTAAGCTGTCCTTCATGCACAGTTTTGTGTATGTGTGTGTGTGTGTTTGTGTTTGTATGTGCGTGTCTGTAATAAACAAAGATAATGGGATAGTAATACATTTATTTAATACACAAAGTATTTGACTTAATGTCTGGAGCAGTTTTATCCAGCTAACTGATTAATTTCTTGGAATCCTCCTGGTGATTTTCCTTCAGTTTTACTGCAACTATGAGCATAGGAGTGATGCGGACGCTTGGGAGGGGGATCTGGGGCTGGGATTTATATCAAGATTTCATTTAGTAGTCTTTAGAGTCTTTAGAGTTAGAGTTTAGAGTTATTTTAGTACAGAGCTTTTCTTTATGTGGCTAATGATCATCCATTAAAAAAACTACCTTTTGTTTCTATATATGTGTTTTTGTTAAGGTACCATTTACACATCATGAAAAATACTGGTGCTGATCAGTCTGGCCACTTCTTGTCAAAGTAGGCAGCTTGTGGATTCAGTGAAGAAAACTGGATTTCCTGCAGATAGAGAAACAGTACGGATATGTTAGCATAAAGACACTGCAGTGGATGAAATTAGCTTATTTGGCTGCTATTACTGATACCTGCTGTGACTCGGCTAAGCTCCTGCAGCCTGTCTTACTCCTCTCGCCCCTTCATCTGTTATCTATGAGCTCAAAAGGAAAATAATGTTATCTGTCTCGTGATAGTAATGCAAAGCAACTCATAATCTATTTAAAGCAGCCTAGCCTGTATGCTACCTTAGTTCATTGTGCTAGTCAAACAGATAATACCATGGAACAAATCATATGATTCTAATCCCATGACCCACCCACCCCCTCACAAAAAAAAAAAAATATATAATAGTAGTAATAATAATAATTTGTGACTGGACTGAAGCTGGGGATGGCAACATTCTGCTTCGCCCAGGGCAGCAAAATATGGCCAGCACTGCCAATGGATGATGATATAATCCTGATTACTCCAGCTGAATGCTGTAGAAGGCTTGATTAGCTAAATCAGGCATGTTAAATTAAGATTTTTTGAAGAATTACAAAACTGAATGATGTGGGGACCATTATCAATTAAAAAAGCACCATGTCTGCAGTAAAAATGCAAGCCAAAGGAGTCTTCTGGAAATGAAACTTCTTTGATTAAATATTCTACATATTAAATATGCTGAATGGTGACAAATCTTCCTAATTGTAAAATAATTTCTAGGAAATCACTGCTTGCTTAGATACTTTTGGCCTGTTGTGTATACTGGTACCTCGCACACCTGAAAGACTTCCAGTCATGTGAGCGTGAAACCTTTAGCAATGTTGTCAATAATGTGTATTAAATTATATTAAAGGCCCATTTACACTTGGGCATCTTGGGCAATCGGATCACAATAGGACAGCCGAGACATCGCTGTTTACACCTGTGTCTATCATGCGACTCCAAGGTGTCTGGCTGACCACTTATATTATAGTATGTATTATGGTATGCTGTAATTGTGAGAATTAGGCTGCTGGAAGCAGATATTTTTGCATTGTTGGTATGAGGTAAAAACATATCTAGTGGATGTATAAGGTGTCCATTTGTCATACATGAACACAGCACACAGTGTGAACAGCACAGACCTGTTCTCTGCATTTAACCCATTCACCAAGTGAAGCAGTGGGCAGCCAGGAACACAGCATCTGGGGAGCAGTGTGCGTTGATGGTAACTTGCTCAAGGGTACCTCAGTGGTGCCACTAGCAGTCCTGGGATTTGAACCCATGACCTTCTGATTGCAGGGCCAGATCCCTAACCATCGGGCCACCAGCTGCCCCAAACATACGGCTGTGCAAGAGCAGAGCCTTCAAAAATAAGTAGATCTCATCATCGTTCCCCCCACCATCTCAAGTGACGTACAGCTTGAGATATCACTGTCCAACATATCTCCTTCCACCAGGTAAAACAATGAATGCTCACCCAACACTTTGTCCAACACATTGTAAAAAGTTATCCCGTCCCTTCCAGACTAGACATTTTTGTCTTTGGCTTTAAAGGTATGCTAGCTTGAAATGTTTTATTTTACGCTGCTCTTATTCATTTTTTCCAACAGTGACCTATTTTCCTGTGACATCCTTGTCAGGGATGCATCACGACACATTAACGTTTACACTACAACAGATCACATGCATGGTCACATGCATCCTAGACCACCTTGGCAAATCGTTCATTTGTGTCTTGGTGTTTTTTTCACTTCTGTATTTAGCATTTTAACACCAAGTGTGAACAGGAACAGAATTCTTCTTATATATGGCTACTTTCCCCTCACAGAGTATTTCATGATATAGCAGCTTTGGGAATGTTTTTGGAACAAATGGGTCAGCAGTGATATCACAAATGACTAAAGAATAGAGATACAGCAGATAGACTGAGGTCTGCAGGGCTGGAAGGAAGACTCTGCTGCAGATTCTGTGTTAGATTGTTAGCTAGCTAGCTTTAAGATTGATGACAGCAAATGCTGGAAAAGCTGTATGATAAAAAATAAACCCCAATGTTGATATCAGAACAGACATGATTAGCTGGTTTTGGTTTGAAATGTTATTTTACTATTTATCAGCTAAGTGTGTGAATGCTAACTTTGCTAGCTAAATAGTCATCGAGGTGATGTTTGTGCTTGTCGGCATAATGAGCCTAAGCTAAATCTTTAAAATAAATTGGTCCCTTATAGTCACACGTGAACACACCGTGTGAAGAATGTGAAATTTTTTCTCTACATTTAACCCATTCATGAAGTGAAGCAGTGGGCTACCACCAATGGGACTTTACCCTGCTCAAGGGTACCTTAGTGGTGTCACTAGCAGTCCTAGGATTCAAGCCCACGACCTTCTGATCGCAGGGGCAACTCCCTAACCACCACGCCACCAGCTGCTTTTAACAGTAGTTCTTGTTTGAATACATGGAATAGAAAACTTGATTCCATGGCTTTGTCCAGAAGTTAAAGGGATATTGTGCTTGTTTGTGTTTGTGTGTGTGTGTGTGTGTGAGTTAGGAGCATCGTGAGAAAGTACTCAACAATTGCTTCCTGGCTACTCTTGTGGGGTTTCCCGGGCTGCATGATACTGGGAGGAATGGAATGTGTTTCTGTGACTGACCCTGGCTCTCACTCCATCTCTACCTGCTAAGAACCGCTCAGCCCCTTGTGAACACACACATACATACACACACACACGCACACACACACACACACACACACACACACACACACTCAACCTTCTTTGCATTCCTTACTCTGTGACTCACTGGCTTCACTCTTAGCAGTGCACTGTGCTGACTGTGGATCAGTCATCAAGGCTAAAGGTCATCTCTCTTTCGTTCATTATTGAAGAGGCCAGCACAAGCCACCACTGACTCCAGATCAGCTCTTAAGAATGGAACTCTCTCACCCACTGGCGAGCAGGCAAACATGAACCGCTGCTGACCGTGGATCAGCCTACGAGTGTAAAGGTCATGTCTCTCTCAGGCTGACTTACAGATTGAGTACTTCATAGTGTACCAGCCACGTTTAGCGCAAGCTGTGTGTTCACACGGGGAAATGCTGCAGGACGTCGTTTGTACTTAGTGGCTACAGATTTCAAATGTGAGGCTGATGTCATTGTCTTTCACTAACTGGTGTTATTTACCCTGAACTATTTGTGATTAGTTCATACGTACATAAACAGTGAATTTCCAAAACACAATTCATTTTTCTCATTGAGAAGATCAGCTTAGACTGGGAAGTCCTAATATGGGCATGATGTCGACTACAGAAGGGAGACACCACTTGTCACTGAAAAGAATTACAACACAGCACCTCACATCATTGTACCGCAAGATTGCTGTAAAGTTACATATATAGACTTACTTTCATGCAGTGTCTTTTCAATGGGCAGTTAGCTTGTCCGAGTGTTAACTTGCTTGTAGCAGTTAAGGTACCATTACATACAGGATACAGTGAGAATTGGGGAGAATATGTGCACAGAACCAAACGTATCAGGTCTGGGACATTTTTCTTTAATACACCATTCATTTTTCTCACTGAAAAAAATAGTGTAGACCTGGAGATCCTAATATGGGCCTTTTTGTGTCATGCATAGAAGAATGGTAGGGGTCAAGAGAACCCATTTCAGTTTGAAATTTTTGAATTGGCCGACATGAGACCACTGACACAGATTCACAACAAAAAGTTCAATCGAACGTTTTTGTACTTGGAGAATAACTTTAGGTATTTTATGATTTCTAACCAAGGCACAAAAAGTAATGTGTCATTTCTGTTTGCAGTGATGTAGCATTTGAAAAACAGCACCCAGGGACTAGGTAGTGAAGTGTGTAGCATATAGGATGAGAATATAGTGTATTGTGTCTGAATTGAGACACAGGATCACTCTTCAGTGGACGGGGGCAGTGAGGAGTGAGGGAGTGGCTGTCTTGGTTGCATTCCTCTACCTTCTCAACGGGAGGCCACAGAAGCCAATATCTTGACCTGCCACGGCAAACACACCAGTGTTGACAAACCCTTGTGACTCATCCACTCAGTAAACACCAGTGTGGCAACAGTCAAGTTTGGACTCTGATGAGCCTGGGGAAGAGTCTGTAGGGCGCCGCCTACCTCGCCCCCTCCCAACAGGATTAGTCACTAATGCGAGAGTGACTTGAGAACTCCCTCCGTGTGTGTTCCCATGGCACTTCAAGGGCCCGGGCCCAGCAGAGATAGGAAATGAAGATGGCACCCAGGAATAAACAAGCAGTGCATAATGTCTACAGTGTGGTATTAACCCTTGCAGTGCTGGGCATGTTGCAGTAGAGTTGAACCGAACTCATATCTCTTCCTTGATGATTCTAACTGCTAAAATAAAACAGTGTGTTCAAGGGCAAAGGTATGGCATCTTTAGCACATAAAAATGCAAACATTAGAGAAGGAAGCATGAAAAGACAAGCATAATACAACATGAGCAACATGATAAACAAAGTAAAACAAAGGAATAACACCAATAATGATAATAAAATAATGATAGTGAGTACAGAAATGAGTTTTGACCCAGCAAACCAATGAATAAATCCTCAACATACCATAAATAAATAAATAAACAAATAGGAACCTAACGAAACAAGCTAACTCATGATAACTTCATAGTGAATAAACCCGTTAATAGTCACTTTTCTGGTCCCTTTACTGTGCCCGAAACCATGCAGTGCCACATTCAAGCCCAAATGGGATTCAGTTCAAAAGTTACCTCCACACACACACACCTGTCCTGAAGCCCCTATCCCCAGGCCACTTTCCCATCAGCTCCTCCTCCTGCTGCTTTCCCGTAAAGCCCGGCTTCACTTCCTCATTCCTCTGTGTGTGATGAGTCCCACACAGACATGCAAGCGCTTGCTTTTACTTCCCCTTCTCCACATACACAACTCACACTCACACAGTTTCACAGGTGGCCCCTTAGCACAAATTACAACCAGCATATGTCCACATTCATTCATAAACTGCGGAAATATTTCAGTTCTGCTTCAGGCTAGAACAGAGATGTACAAACACTCTGATGTCAACTATATCTTCATCTCAAGTCAAGGGAAATAAAGCAACAGTTCAACAAAGCTCCTTTTTTTTCTGTTGTGCAGAACTGCTTGATCCGTAAATAAAAGTTTGTTCATCTTTTTTTTTTTTTGTGACCAACTGTGTTTATTGTAATGAGAGACAGGGAGGTTATATAAATGAGAAGTTGTTCTGCTTTTGCAAAAAAAAGGAGCAAAATATTGCCACTTCACTTGCTAGTGGTGCGTCATAATGTATCATTATAACAATGATAATAATAATAAGAAGAAATAAAGATCCTATAAATATAGTGGACCCCTATAAAGATAAAAGTAATTAATCAATCAAATAATAATAGTGTTTATTCTCCTGCTCAATTCTCCTGAACTTTAATATCCAGCTCTTGTACAGGTCCTTGTGTAAGGCATAATACGCAGAAATTTCAGGATGTCTGAGTATGTGGAGTAAATGACCTCGAACTTGAGTAAGCGATGTGTCCTGTGCCTTACTTCCCTTACGGTCAGTCAGGGCAGTGGCGGGTATTTTAAGAAGTGGCTTCCTCTCTGTCCTCATATGTGCTATTTCGGATTATTGACACATCGTTTTACAACTCTGGAAACACTGAGAGTGAGGAAGACGAAGCAATAATATCAAATCCAGGTCAGTTCTTGACCGAAAGCCAGAGGGTACTTTCTGTGTTTGTAAACAAAAGCACCTGTACCTGCGCCCTTGTTACGTGACCTGACCTCAATTTCTTTTGTTAGTCCAGGAAGCTGCAGGCTGTTGGAAATTCTGTGAACTGATGACACTTAATCTGCACAATTGGTGTGTTTTGCCTCATAATTGAAGCCCAAGGTACTCGGAGGCCTCAGACAATGACACAATGATCTTAATCCAAAATTTCATAGATTTTTCATCGATTCCCCAAACATGCCAATCTCTATCAGCTATAGATCATGTATTCAGGCATGGAACTGTTGAAATTGTCAGAGTTCTCTCATCCTACAAGCATTCGATGAAGACACGTAAGGTACGAACTAACAAGGGTGTTGTAAAGGTTTGTCGAAAGTGCTGTAATGTCAACTCTCAGATCATTCACTCACACTGCTTTGTGTCCATATACTCATAGTTCTGGCAACATGTGGCCAGTAGAGAGCGGATGTGCCAGGGGCATGCTAGCATAATAAACCACACCATAAGATTCCTGACCCACATAAACACAAACAGAAAAACAAACAACCTTTGGCCATGATGACAATCCACTGGCAAGAGTGATGAACTTTAAACCCGCTTCTCTTTGAAGTGGTTGAGAGATTGGAGTGGAATGTGCACATGATTCACTGCAGAATCTGTGTGTACAAGAGTGTGTCCATGTGTGCGCATGATTCATTTCAGAACTTGGGTGCGCATGATTCATTTGCTAATATGTGTGTGCGCACATGATGAGGATGATTTAGTATGAAATGTGTGCATATGTGTATGTGTCCATGATTCTTTCAAAATGAGGGTGCATGGGGTGTTCCTATGCACCTGAAAATGTGTGTATTTGTGTTTGTTTGCGCATGTATTTATCTCTTTATGAGGACCAAATATCTTCAAAAATATACAAATACTGGGAAATCTGTAGAGGAAAAATCAACTTCTATTGGGAAAAACTAAAACATTATAAAGGTTATTGATGGTAAGGGTACAGTTAGGTTTAGGTGTAAGTGTGATATTACTGAGAAACAGTATTACACTCAATGGAATTAGGTGTCGTTGGAAGTCCTCATGAATATACGTATGTGTGTGTGTGTGAATGTGTATGTATGGTGTGTGCAGTGTGAGCACATAGTTATAAATGTACACTCATGAATGTCTATGTGTGTGTGGGCATTTGTTTCAGGTAAGGTGTGTCATTTAATCTATGATCAGTCACACTTTATTCTAAATACTAGTAGGTGCAGCTGCACAATGACTTGACAGTATTTGAAGGACTGGCATGTCAAAGAGGCCCTTAAACAGGTGTCAAGGAGACAAGAAAAAAATTCTGAAATAGACCTTGGAGTCCCCACCAGAGACAATTGAACATAATATTGGATGGGAGAGCTAAAGAACAAGCTAACAGAACAAGCACAGTATATTTCACCGCGGCGCTGCTTTTTAAACCACAACATGAACATGACAAGATTTCTACTCAGATCTTTACTGAAGGACTCTGTAAAATATGTCTGTTGCAAGCAGTTATAGGCCGAACCCAGGCACTGAAGGTGCGCAAGCCAGTGTATTTCTTAGTGCCGGTCCCAAGCCCGGGTAAATGGGGAGGGTTATGTCAGGAAGAGCATCCAGTGTAAAACTTTGCCAAGTCAAATATGTGGACAACCAGAAAATTTCTCATACAGGATTGGTTGAGGTCCGGTTTAACAACGACTGCCACCAGTACTGTTAGCCGACAGGGTGCTGGTGGAAACTGGGTTACTGTTGGCCGAAGAAGAAGAAGAGGGGGAAGGCGTGTCCGGAGGCAGGAGGAAAGGAGGAAGAGTAGGAGAGTAGAAGTGAGGGTGGGGACTTTGAATGTTGGCAGTATGACAGGTAAAGGGAGAGAGCTAGAGATTGCTTTGGTTTGGACATGTGCTGAGGAGAGACTCTGAGTATGTTGGGAGAAGGATGCTGAGGATGGAGCTGCAGGGAAGAGGAGGAGGTTTATGGATGTGGTGAGGGAGGACATGCAGACAGTTGGTGTGAGAGAGGAAGATGCTCTCAGAGGATAGAAGGAAATGGAGACGGTTGATCCGCTGTGGCGACCCCTAATCAGGAGCAGCCGAAAGTAGTAGAAGAAGAAGACATGTAGTTACAGGTCAAATGTCAGTGTTTCAAGCTCCAAATGTCCATGGACAGCTACTATATCAATACCATAAGCTGGAAACTACAGCAAATTGCATAAGGGCACTACTAAAAAGCATTTTTTACAGTCATTGAGATCAAATACCAAATAACAGCAACTTATTAAGCAAATTAAGTGTTTCAGCATCAAATATTGCCATCTAATTATATGCTTGTAATGTGACTGTATCTGCATGTCTCTATACACAGTATTTTACAAAGGCTTCAAGTGTTTCTCAGCCAACCAGATTTTAGAACCAGGCCAACCCATTCAATCTGCCACAGACTGCAGGGATTGAAAAAAGGCATTTTGATGCCTTTTTCCTTTGAAAGAGAGAGCCCATTTATACCAGCCACCCCTGGTCCCCACACCTCTGACTGAGAGACACACTGGACTCAAATCAGACAGCTTTTGTCAATACCATTAGCAAGCAGGTCAGACGCTCTGAAAATGGTTGTTGAGGCAACAGTCAGCATTCACAGTCAAATCCTGTCTGAACACACTGAGTTCA
This sequence comes from Brycinus macrolepidotus, assembly GCA_037974445.1. Lineage (NCBI taxonomy): Eukaryota > Metazoa > Chordata > Actinopteri > Characiformes > Alestidae > Brycinus > Brycinus macrolepidotus. Next base: position 16,929,616 of record JBBPCZ010000017.1, on the reverse strand, counting down.
CACAGCCAGGGGGTTTAGCCAGCAATAATGTAATGACTGTCCCACTACATTCGCTCACCTTTTAGTGAGCGCTCGCTTGTGTGTTACAAGCGTTCCACAGTCCAGACTAAGTGATTTGATTATCTTAACTCAAATGACATTTTGTCCAATATACCCCAAACACCTGACAGCAGAATTTACACGTGTCAGTGTCACTGCTCAGCTCGTCCACCTCCCAACACGTCCAGCAAACAGTGGTCCTGTGGCCTTGTCTGATGAAGAGTTAGAGGATGA
>JBBPCZ010000017.1:16899340-16909527 GCA_037974445.1 Brycinus macrolepidotus | reverse complement strand
TCATTGCTTGTTTTGGTTTGCATTAAAACCCCTTTTGTTTCTGAAGCCTCCTGCATCTGCGTCCTCCTTACCCGAGTGCGACATGACAGTACGCACAGTTTAAAGTTTCCTAGTGCTACACCCTTAAAATGTTCATTAGTTCTTCAGTGAAGGCATAATATAGAACTCCTTTTAATGCTCTTTTTATAATAGACAACCTGCTGTAGATGGTTCTTTAAAACTAGTTCTGTGTAGCATCAAAAATGGTTCCACTGTTGTAATACAATCAAGAAAGTCTTAACCTTTTCCTAAATAAACCCCTTATTGCAAGGCTGCAAGTTCAGCTGGCTCAGACTCCATTGGTCAGACATCATCCCACACTCAGTGGTACTTTTTATATGAACATCATTTCAGTCCCAGTTTTAGTTTGTCACAATAATAACACTTCTCCGCCTGCTTCATCACACTTTCTGTTCTCAATATGGTGTTTTCAGTATATTGTTTTCCTCCATACGCGATGGAAATTATCTATAAAGTGGAATTAAGATCTTTAACTCTGGTTTCAATCTATAGCATAGCACTAGCCTTCACCAGTGTGTAGTGATTGGTAGCTTAATTGTCGACAGCACAGCAATTACTTTTGAAATCAATGCGTTTTTTTGTCGTATCTTTCTCAGTAGATTTAGCATAGATCAAACTGGCAAGGCAATGCCAGGTGTGATTGCCTTTACTAATTAAAAGTAATTGTTTATTGACAGCGAAATGAAACGATGAAGGGCGCCGTAAATAAACAGGGCCATATCTCATGAAAGTGGCTGAGTGGTCGGTTGTATTTTGATCATTGTGCAAATATTTTTATCATGCCTGATCGAATGACCCATGCTGATTTACTATATTATTATGAGACATTGATTTCTGCATGTTGTTAATAACCAAGGTGTGTGCCTGTGTCCTGTGATGCAAACGCCTGAATGATTAATAGTTTGTGGGTTTGTCTGTGTGTGTGTTGACAGAGGACTTGCGGAAGCACAGCTGGTCAGGAATCCCGAGAGAAGTGCGGCCGATCACTTGGAGACTGCTATCAGTGAGTTTAGCCCTCATGTATTCTACCATAATCTACAAACACACCGATTCTGTTATAAACAGTCTGGGCTGTTACACTTGCCTTTTTATTTTTATTATTAAAGTCACTAAAACACAACAAAAGTGTCACTAAGAGGGTGAAATCCTGCTTTGTGAGACAGACCCCTGGCTTGTAACATTCAGACTGACTCAGACTCAGATCTCTGCCATGCTCCTGTCCTCCCTGTCTTTCTTTCTTGGTCTTTTGTGAATCCAGCATTGTGTTCTTTTCCCCCCAACCTGTTTCCAATATGGTGCTCCCACTCTTTACGTTTTGTCATCTGTTCAAAACAACACTCAGCAGGAGGCCAAACCAGATTTCTGCAGATTAGAAGGGAACCATGACTTAGAAGAACCGTTTCATCCTCAAGCGTCATGCCATTTTAACCAGTAATAATCAGTTTTGTACAAAATATCATACGTTCTGCTACTATTTATGAATTTTGGTCGACCTCCTCCAGCTTTTTATTTATTAAGTTTTTTTTTTTCTTCCTGGAGCCCAAGAATCGTTATTACCATTAACTTCATTAACGCCTGCACTTGTGATATTACCTCTTTAATAATTGTTGACATTAATTGTATTATGATACTTGCAACGTTTTCCATTATAAAGTCAATGCCTCATTTTAAAGTGCTTTATCAAATACAACGCCACCTGAATGGCAAGGCCGTGCACGCATGCCTTTAAAGGACAACCTACTTGGTATATAATATGTAAGTGTGACCACCAAACCGGCATAGAGGAGATGACTAACCTGCGTGTGTGAGCTCAAGAGACGTACTGGTGTGGGTTATAGCAGCACAAGCAGCAAGCAAGACTCTGACCTTCTTCCAGATAGGAAGGAAGGTAAAAGGAAACATAAATTCCCAAGCTCCTTTGGTGAACAATGAGACCTCAACCAATTGCCCGTCTACTCCTTATGGTAAAATACAGTCCTGGGTGAGGCAGAAAAAAAGCCGCAGGTGTTAATACTCAGGTTACGCTGTACGCTGTTGGTGCGCTGCCAAGGACAAGGTGGATTCGGAGAAAGACGAAAACACTGAATGTGTTGGAGATTGTCAGTCACTTAGTCAGTTAGTCGAATAGCAGTTTCCTGTTAATGCAGTTCTTGTAACCTTGGACACCTCTTATAACCTAGGACACTCTATTTCAGCGTGTTTTTCCACAACTTGCAGTGGAATCGGTTTCATCTCACTAAGTAGTTTGAGTTTGTGTTTAGTTTTCGAAGTTTTCCTCTTTGTTTTGCACCGCTCTTTCTTGTGCTACTGTTTTTTAGCACGTCGAATGCTGGGCACAGGACCAACCTGTTAAATTTATTGGTCAACAACAGTGTTTCCACTAATAACAAGATCAGAAAGTCTTTGCCGTTGTGGCAAAAAAAGTCAGTTGACATAACAACTACCCTCCCCGTCTGCAAAACTGAAACACTGGGCTAGTCTGTGCAGCCTGTAAAATCTGTTCCTTACTGTAGGAAAGAGCCATAGGAAGCTTACCATCTCATCTTTGATCATACAAACTAATAATAGCAAACTCAAAAGAATTTCCAGTTTATTATTATTTTAATCAATGACAGCCCTCATGTTTCTATTTCTTTCTAGTTTCAGTTAAGTTGTTTTGTTAATTTTTCTTTTTAAAGACAAATCTGATGTTTTGTTGACAGGGTTTGACCTCGGTAATAGTAGCATTTAGAAACCAAGGAAATAAGGAACTGCTTTGCTCTCTTCCAGTCACGCATGTTGCACTTTTAATCAGTGCTCGGCCAAATCAAAGTTTGTGGGTGTTTTTCCCTTGAGCACAGATTCCTAAATAAAAATACACATAAAATATATATGCAAATATTTTAAAAATGAAACGCTCTATTGGCATAGGTTGCACTGCAAAAGCAGCTGTAGAGAAATTGTTTTTTTTTTGTTTGTTTGGTTTGTTTGTGTGTGTGTGTCTGTGTGTGTGGGGGTGTGTGTGTGTGTGTGTTTAAAAGGTGGTTCTGTAAGGATTGTTTGCATTTGTAGCATTTGCTTGTATTGTCCATAACACATAGCTCCAGGTAGGACTGTAAAGTGAATCTCCACCCATGCCCAAATAGTGCAGCTAGCCTTCTTAAGCCTTCCCTGCTTCATGCAGTATTTGCAAGAGGATTAGACACGAAAGCCTAATTCCACATTTATAAGCTTAAGGAAGGAGCCATGCAGTGAATGAGGCTTTTTAAACTGCACACGTTTTCCACACCATTCCTTTTCGTTCACTGTCATGCACACACAAGAAAAACCTTTTGTTGTATTTACATATTTACACTGATTATTTGCATTTAATTTGCATTTGTGTCTGTGTGAAGTGTTCGGTAGCCATCAGAAGAGCAAATATGGAGTGATGCAAATGAGTTATGAGTGTGTGTGCTCGTCACATGCACTCGAGGCATCAGAGGAGAGTCGGTGGAGTGTTGGCTAAGTGATTCCAAATCACAATCACAATTATTTATACATCTTCAATGCTTGGCAACAGTGCGTTTGTTCCTGCGAAAACTCATTAAAACAAGTGCTGGAGTGGAGGAGAGAGAGATAAAGAGAGATAGGAGAGAGAGAGACAGACAGGCAGGTAGTAAAAGAGAGAAAAAGCGAGTAAGAGAGAGAGAAAAGTAGTGACAGAGAGATGAGGTAGAGAGAGAGACAGTCAGAAAGGGCAGGGAAAAATGTAGGAGGGACAGAGAGAGCAAGAGAGGAAGAAATAAAGAGAGGGAGGTATTGAAAAAGAAAGCAAGTGAGGGAAAGAATGAGGGTTGCAGGGACAACTCCCTAACCACCAGGCCACCAGCTGCCCTGTTAGAAATAACAAAAACTATAGAGACACAGAGAAGAAGCAGAGAGAGAGAGACAGAAAGAGCAAGGGAGAAAGAGTAGGAAGAGAGAGGGGAAGAAAAAGAAAGGGAGGTAAGAGGTGAAAGAGAGAGCACGTGAGGGACAAAAAGAAAGATGGAGAAGGAATACAGAAATAGACTGACCAAGAAAGAAGTAGAGGGAGAGAAAGAAAGAGAGAGAGAGAAGAAGGGCTGAAGAAATGAAAAGTTTAAGAACTTGATTTTGAGTCTTGAGTCTTGTCCACTGCTTTGATGGGTTGAAGCTGAAGCTGGTTTCAGTCAGCAGTTCCGTGGTGTAAAAGTTCTCCTGTATAGCCTTTGTTCTCTTTAAAGTGACAGGAAAGGCTTACAGTTTTTCCCTTTACCCTAAATGTAATTGCTTAACTAAGGCATTTTTGGTGTCTGACATATACTTCTTTGACACTGTATGACACACTCTTGTTTATGAAAAAGCCGGACAGAAGTACGTCCCACAGCCTTGAATTTTACTTGGTATAAGTGTGTCCTACAGTGTTTGAAAACATATAAGTCTATTTCATGTGGCGTAACAACTCAACATGGTTTGAGACAAGTGTCTGATGATTTAGACATGCAGTTTACCTGGTAGTTCTAATGCAAACTTCAGACACCAGTGTGTCTTGGCTGATCGGATACATTTCAGCTTGGGGGAAAAAAGTATAGTTTTTTTTCCCCCCCCAAACCACTTTTATATATAACTGGCAAAAGCTATGTATAGTTTCTTATATAGCTTAATAAGCATAGTGGGCTTTGGGCCTGGATGGTCGTTGAATCTGAGGAGCAACAAGTGAGTAGATACATTTTTAACAACTTGCCTTGTTTACAGTCTCTCTTTCTCTCTCTCTCTCTCTCTCTCTCTCTCTGTCTGTCTCTCTCTGTCTGTCTCTCTCTCTGTCTCTCTCTGTCTGTCTCTCTCTCTCTCTCTCTCTCTCTCTATCTTTCTCTGTCTCTTTCTCTGTCTCTCTCTCAGGGCTACCTCCCTGCTAATATGGAGCGCAGGGACTTGGTTCTCCAAAGGAAGAGAGAGGAGTATTTTGCCTTCATTGAGCAGTATTACCACTCCAGAACAGATGAGCACCACAGAGACACCTACAGACAGGTAGCCCTACACAATGCTCCAGGCACCAACACAAAAACAGCTTTACTGAGCAGCACAAAGTAAAACACATCAACTGAACACCACTAACGATGGCTGCTGGTGTTACAGCAATGAGTCTGCTCCTGACTAGCTACTGCCTGGTGATGGCCTGTGATATGTTTAGAAAAGGCCATCAAATATTAATGAAGTCTTTGGTTTAACAGTACTCCCTAAGTCATTTGACTCAAGCATGTATTGTTCTGACAGCTGTTTTGAAAATTTTAACCCCTAGATGCCAAGATTTACTTTTGTCTTTTACATAATTACATGTAGTGAATTGTATTTACTTTCAGGTACATCTGAGTTGGACTTTTTTCCAATGTCGAACAAAGAAAATAAAAGGATTTACAGGATTATCTTTCCTCCAAGCTTATATACACATCATAAACTGTTAATTAGATTAACATTAGAGCAGTAAAATGTACATTTTCATCTGTATATTGGTCTATCTATCTATGGGTTTTTATATTTACATTCTTACATCTTTACAAACCTGTCCTTTGTATGTTAAGCTTTGAAAATGAAATATTTGGGGCTCCTGTGTAGCACACCTGTCTAAGCAGTGGTCCTGTCATTGCAAGTTCGATCTCTGGTGATGGCAAAACCATCCATGACATTGAGAGCACGATTGATCTGGCTCTCCATGGGTGAGCCCCTCCCCCCCCACACACACACTCGACGCCCATCACACAGCACAATGCTAGTCAGTATGTTAGCTGATGTAACAGTACAGGAACTGGCACTGACCTGTCTCCAGGTGCACTGAGCTTTCTGGTGACATTGTGTTTGCAACAGTTCAAGAGGATACGACGACTGGCTTTGTGTTAGAGGGGGCACGTGCTGGCCTTCAGCATTGAAATTGTACATGAGTAAACTGGGGAGAAAATGGGGATAAATGTTTTAAGCTGTACTTGATCCCTCACTCACTATGTCCTAGAAACACTGCCAGTCTATTGAGGACTGTGTCTCAAACTCCACGTCTTTAAAAGTGTGCGTCCTTTGTTTCTCAAAGAAATCCGTTCTGTGTAAAATTAGGGATTGCCAAGAGAGATCATGGTAATAGCAGACTGGAATAAACACTGGCCCAAGCAGTCACTTAAACAGCTGTTGCCATTAGCTGACTGGTTAAGTCATCCGTTTACAGAAATTTTAGCTTTGAGAATCTCGTTTCTTTCCCATTGTGGCTCAGGCATCTGACAAAATGAAAAACGACCAACCTTGCATAAAATCAGTGAGTAGGATCTCATTTTTCAGTCGTTCCGTAAACCATCTTCTGTTTTATTTTCTTGTCCATTAATCCAGTGAATTAATGTCATTTGATATGTTTGTGTAATGAGTTATCGTCGTTTTAATTGGTTGTTTCATGAAACTTGCTTCACGAAGTTGAGAAACTCATGGCTAAGTTTCAAATGAGCTGCAGGACGCCTAAGTATTTCACAAGTGACTTTTAGCTTTGTGTAAATGTTGAGCAACTACAGATCCCATTCACACCAGGTTACTTCATGTGACTTGTATCTGTATTGTATCCACATGCATTTACACTTGGCAGTCAAATGCATCTCTGGTCATCTAGACTGAAGTCCAATTCCTATGTGGTGAGCAATATGCAAATCGGCTTGTATACAACATACAACCGCCTGTGCTGCTCCTTTCTTCTGTTCTGTTCGAAAGCAAAGCACATGTTTGCACAAAACCTTCAGTGTTTACAAGAATAATGATCCACTATGTTAAGAGTAACTATCCTCTATGTTATAAATAATTATCCTCTATGTTAAGAAGAATTATCCTCTATGGTATCATCGCCATCATGAACTACGTATGTTAAAACACACTGTGAAAAACAGACTGTGAAAAGAGAGAAAGTAAAGTTTAACAAAACTGGCATTTTATTTGGGGTAGTTGGCTTATCCAAAATGGGCTAAGGAATTCAAATTAAACTCAGAGAAGATTACATAGAGGAGATTACCTGGAAAGCAGCGATGCCCGCATTAAGTGGCTGCATTGTGAAAGGTGGTCTGTTCCATAACTAGCATAACAGGAGGGAGACACCGTCACAGAACTGGGAGGGTTTTGGCTGCCGAAAGTGTCTTCAAGAGATGGTTGTGCTTATATTGCTGTAACGTGGCTCAGATGCGTCTCAGCCCACTCCTTAAAGTGGTTTGAGATAACACATTTAAATTTGTTTTAAATGCATCTTAAGTACCTTTGCGTCTTAAGTGGCTTGGCCTTATCCAGATATAATCTTGATACTTAGGATGCATGTGACCAGGTGTCAATGGCTCAAAGCTACATGGACATTTCGTTGTGTAAAGCCTGCTTAAGATTTCATTCAAGGAATCCATCAAATTCAGACTGATTTGGCCAGTGCTGTAGTTGGTTTGGTGCCATAAAGAGAGTCTGTCCCTACTCTTTACAATGTGCAGTAGAAAATGGTTTTGAATTATTGACAATGTTGGAATATTTCATAGCGTTCCAAAAGTGCTGAGACGTTGCATGCAGGGTTTTTAGTGTAATTTGGAGACGTTTGACAAGGCATGGGCACTGAGTACCGAGTATTTTCTTGGGCTAGGTCGAAAAACAGCAAGGACAAGGTCGTGGAAAATGAACACTGTAACTTCTCCTGCGACTCCAGCCAGGCTGTGTGAGGACCTGGAAAGAAGTCGTTAATAAACGGAGCTTATATAGCAACTGTTATTAATGGAGGAGGCTGCGATCGATAAGCTCATGGGTTGTAAAAGTCAGGTGGATGGTGCAGGACCATGACTCGACGGCCATTTGCCTCATTCCTTGCTTTTTGCTCTGCCGTTCCGTCAGGTTGGGCCGGCCAGCGGCCGGGGGCACCTCATTTCCTCCTAGCGCGGCGCAAATGAGTAGAGGACCTTTAGGGCTATTTATGAGCTTGTACTGGGGTGTTTGAATGGCCTCAGGCTGTCTGTGCGGAGACACTAAATGACCTTTTAGTGTTGACATTGGCTCAACAGCAGGAGTACTGCTACGAACATGAGCACACACATGCTGGACGCCACTGGGCTCCGCTGACCTCTGTTTGACCTGACCATATGCAAGCATTTTCATTCCAGTCCCGCTCAGCCGAAGCAGCTCTTTCCAAAATGACCCATTTTACGAAGTGTCATTATAGAGAGTGAAGCAGCAGCTAATGTCCTCATTGTATTTACATTTTTGACCCAGTTTTCCAGGCTGGAGATTTGCATCGATAGCAATGCGGGAAATTTCAGTAGCCGCATAAGAAAGTAGGCAGAGGAATGGCACTCAAGCGTAGGGCATGTTAGTATTTATTGTACTAATAATCAATGAGTCTGCCTCTTATTTCGATGGCTAATTGAGTTTTTCCCTTCTTTTAAAAAAAACAAAACAAAACAAAAAAAAAACCCCAGACCTGATTATAAAACTATAAAACCTCAAACCTAACCGAGGTTAACTTGCTACAGCATTCTAGGTCTAGGTCATATGGCAAAAATATATCACAAGACTTTAACAAATGTTCACGATACACAGTATGTCATTATTTATCTCCTTTTTATTTATTCATTCGCCATTTCACACGCTGTACTCCACTGAATCAAGCGAACCTGGACTAATTACATGCAGTCAGTCAGTGTACCTTAAGTACTGGCCATACCCCCGATATGCACAGTAAAGCATATTATCACATATTGTGGGGTGATTTATAACAGTACTTCTCATTTTATTGCTCAGCCCAACAATAAGCATACATAACCTTTCCAAGATGCTGGGTACAAGGTAAACCAAGAGGCCTTTAAAAAGACTTTTTAAAAATAAGTAGTGGAAGAAAAGGCTTATAAATTGGTGCATCTATCAAGCTGTTTCTTATTGGATGTAAAGTATATCATTATCATTATTAAGCTTGCCAAAGCAACGTAGTATATATATAATTTGTGTGTAGTGCGCGTAATGTTTGTGTTGTTGTTGTTTATTAATATATTAATGTATAATTAATATTAATATTAATATTATCATTACTATTTCTGTATGATTAAAAAGTACCTTGTATATTTAATGCCAAATGCCGGCAAATGAAGAGACAGAGAGGGGGCAAGCTATAAACTTTGGAGGTTTGATTAGAGGAAAGATGATGGGAAGTCTGTGTGGGGCTATGTGTGTTTTCCCAAGCAGTAGAATGCCCTGAGTGGTTTCGGCTCGTTATGAAGCCCGATCAATACTGTGCTGTTTGGGTTTGATTGATTTTCTGAGCTTACTGTAAAGGACAAAGACATGTAACTCTATTTAGCACTTTCTGGGTAGTTATTGATCTCAGATATTTTTGCCCCCCTTTTTTACCATGAATATGAGTGTTTTGATATACTGAACTGGTGTGTTTTTCTCAGATCCACATTGATATCCCCAGGACAAATCCACTTATACCACTATTCCAGCAGCCACTGGTACAGGAGGTGAGTCTTTTCCATTTTTTTGTGAACGTACCTGTTAGCTGATTTCACACACAGACATTGCTATTCCTTCTTTCTGAATCAGAATGTGGCTAAACATAAGCATGTTTTAAGGGGTAGTTTCACCACAATCATTTTTTTAAATGGTCAAAGCAGGTTTTGAAGTATATTTCTGCAGTTTTGCAGTGTGAACTGCAAGGTTAACAAGAAGAGTAGTGAGATATCTTTGTCTGTCTATCGATCTGTCGATACACAGATAAATATTTGAACTCATTTAAATGTTAGTTTGCTTTTATTAGATATTTGAATAAAGCACGTTGTCGTTGTCAGGACAAAACCTTGTATCTTCAGACTGGTGAAGACAGGAGAAAACAATCTTTAAATGGAAGGTAGTGTAAAGTGTAATGAAATGAGATTGTCATGTCGGGCTCTCTGAAATGACGCACTGCAGAACCAGCGTTAGAAAACACAAAGTCTCTTTATTGAAAGTCCACAGCAAAAGGGAGCTCACTGAGCTCCAAACTCAAACCAAGTACTCCGTACGAAACTATAAAGGTTCTAGTAAGGTCCTTCTTCCCACGTGAATGAACCCGTGCTGGGGAGTCTCTCTTGGTCTCACGAGCCAAGGTACTGTGTAGGGCAAATCCA
>JBBPCZ010000017.1:16867547-16880128 GCA_037974445.1 Brycinus macrolepidotus | reverse complement strand
TGTGAATGGGGAGAACATTCTGGGACAGTGTGAATGGGGGAACATTATGGGACAGTGTGAATGGGGAGAACATTCTGGGACAGTGTGAATGGGGGAACATTATGGGACAGTGTGAATGGGGAGAACATTCTGAGACCGTGTGAATGGGAAGGAGAATTCTGGGACAGAGTGAATGGGGAGAACTTACTGGGACAGAGTGAATGGGGAGGACATTCTGGGAGAGAGTGAATGGGGAGAACATTGTGGGACAGAGTGAATGGGGAGAACATTGTGGGACAGAGTGAATGGGGAGAACATACTGGGACAGAGTGAATGGGGAGGACATTCTGGGACAGAGTGAATGGGGAGGACATTCTGGGACAGAGTGAATGGGGAGGACATTGTGGGACAGAGTGAATGGGGAGGACATTGTGGGACAGAGTGAATGGGGAGAACATTGTGGGACAGAGTGAATGGGGAGAACATTGTTGGTTCAGTGTGAATGGGGGACATTCTAGGACAGTATGAATGGGAGAACATTCTAGGACAGTATGAATGGGGGAACATTCTAGGACAGTGTGAATAAGGGAACATTCTGGGACAATGTGCATGGGGGAACATTCTGGGACAGTGTGAATGGGGGAACATTCTGGGACAGTGTGAATGGGGGGACATTCTGGGACAATGTGAATGGGGAGAACATTCTGGGACAGTGTAAATTTGAAGGACATTCTGGGACAGTGAATAGGATGAACATACTGGGACAGTGTAAATTTGAAGGACATTCTGGGACAGTGTGAATGGGGGAAGATTCTGGGACAGTGTGAATGGGGGAACATGGTGGGACAGTGTGAATAGGGGAACATTGTGGGACAGTGTGAATAGGGGAACATTGTGGGACAGTGTGAATAGGGAGAACGTTCTGGGACAGTGTGAATGGGGAGAACATTCTGGGACAGTGTGAATGGCGAGAACATACTGGGACAGAGTGAATGGGGAGAACATTCTGGGACAGTGTGAATGGGGAGAACATTCTGGGACAGAGTGAATGGGGAGAACAGTCTGGGACAGTGTGAATGGGGAGAACATTCTGGGACAGTATGAATGTAAAAAAAGATTCTGGGACCATGTGAATGGCTGAGAACATTTTAAAGCAGTATGAATGAGAATAGTCTTAATAGGGTGAGAACATTCTAGAGCAGTGTGAATGAAGGAGAATATTCTGGGACATTGTAAATAGAGAACAACATTTGAGCACATTCTAAGAACATATGAATGAGGGAGGATATTCGAGTGCAGTGTGACCAGAGGAAAATATTCCAGAACAATGCGAAATGGAGGAGAACACTTTAGAGCAGACAGAAGGCTGAGAACATTCTAAAGAATCACATAAGTACACTATATTTGGATAAATATATGTCTGAATTTACTAGTACCATTGTGATTACTGTTTGCATGCCATCATTGGGGAATATGGAAGCATCTGACATAATTCACTCAGTAACTACAAGACTGCAAAGAAAACACTCAGGCATTTCTATCCACTACCCTTCCTACTTTCTACCAATTTGTCAAGTGCACAACTAGAGAAAATAGGACTTTGGATCTGCTGTATGTAAACATTTAAAGATGCCTAAAGCTCCACTGCCCTGATTCGTCGTGACAGATCAGACCACAGTTTAGTTTTGCTCATACAATCGTATGAGCCAGTTGTTCAGCAGCAACCAGTGACTGTTAGGACGATAAGGAAATGGTATCTTGAAGGCCATGGAGACTTTGAATTAAAATAGAGAACGTAAGAGGGATAAGAGAGATCACTAAATTTCAGAGGCTAGGAGAGTTGCAGCTGAAGGTGATCTAGAGCGGGCAAATGAGCTGAACAAGGTTTTCCACAGATTTGACCCACGCCTCCACACCCCCAGAGGCCTCTAGGTGAAAAGAGATCTGCAGAGACCTCGCTAGGGTAAGGCTCCTGGACCAGATGGCACCATCCCTGGGTACGTAGGACATATGCTGATCAGCTATACGGCGTACTCAGGCACCTTTTCCATATAAGTCTGCACCTCAAACGAGTTCCTGTGCTATGGAAAACATCATGCCTGGTACCAGTGCCTAAGAAGGGGCCTTCCACTTTCCCAAATACCTTTCACACAATGAAAGTCATGCAGAGACTGGTGCTTACCTCCGACCGCTGGTGAGCTCAGCATGAGATCCCCTACAGTTTGCGTATCAGCTATATGTGGGCATGGATGATTCAATACTATACCTTCTGCAAAGGGCCTACCCCTCCCTGGACAGACTTAATATTATGGTGCAGATCGTGTTTTTCAGCTTCTTGAGTGTCTTGAACACTATCCAGCCTAGACTACTAAATGATAAACCATGGATGCATAGATCAAGGACTACCTGATGGGCAGGCCACGGTTTGTGAGGCTACAGAGTTGTGTGTCTACATGTCTGGTTTGTAACATCGGGGCTCCCAGTGGAACTGTGCTATGTGCTATCATCTGCAGAAATTCTCAGATACTGGCATTGTAGGGTGTGTGGAAAGTGGCCAGAAGGAGGACTACAGGGGCCTGGTGGCGTGGGGAAAACCACCTCGTGTGGGGGGGGAAACCTGGTGGTGTGAGAAAAAAAACTCCTGCAGCTATACATGATCATGGTGAATTTCAGGAAGAGGAAGGCCCACCTTCTCCAGTCTTGATATTTCTGGGAAGGATATTAAAGTGTAAAGTATCCATTTGTCACACGTGAACTCACCATAGCACACAGTGTGAGCAGTGTGAATTTGTTCTCTGCATTTAACCCATTCACCTGAGTGGAACAGCGGGCAGCCAGCGATGCCGTGCTCGGGGAGCAGTGTGTGGGGACGCTACCTTGCTCAAGGGTACCTCAGTGGTGCCACTGGCAATCCTGGAATTCGAACCCACAACCTTCCAATCACAGGGGCAACTCCCTTACCACCAGGCAACCATCTGCTTGATATAGAGAGCAAGTCCTATAAGTACCTGGGCATGCGACTGGATGATTAATTGGAATGGTTACCAACTTCGAGGCCATTTACAAGAGGCATAAGCTGACTTTACTTCTTGGTCTTTCAGTGTATGCAAGGTTGTATGAGTCTGTTATTCCAAAAAGCAGCTTCTATTCTGTGGTGTGCTGGGGCAGAAGGCATTACAGTAAAGGAACGCCAACAATTTAATAAACTATTAAAGAAATATGTCTGTCATGGGATCCAAGCTGGTCACACTGGAAGGGGTGGTAGAGGACTGAATGCTGGCAAAATCGTGGGTAATGCCTCCTACACCCTTCACAGTATGTTTGCCAAGAGTACCTTTAGAAGCAGACCCAGTTAACCTCAGTGTGCAAGGGAGAGGTCCACGAGGTCATTCCTACCGGGTGCTACCAGGCTTTACAATTCATCGGCTTTTGGAAGGCCTGTTGACATTGAACTGCTTATGGACTTAACCTGCTTTTGTTATTCATTTTTAACACTCTTTTGTTATTTATTCTTAACACTGTACTTTCCACAACAGGACTACAAGAACACTCGAATATATTGTTCATTGTTCATTGTTCAAAGATGAGGACTGCTTCTTTTTATCTTATTTGCTGTGTCCGTGTACCTCCCTTCATTTTATTTTAATGTATCTGACTGGTATGATGATTTAATTTCTCTTCATGGCTCTATCAAACAGTCAACAATCAATCATGATGGACGTTTCAGGCAGAAATACTATTTGATATTCACTTGGAACTATTTAATCCCATCTGCTGCATGCACACATGGCAGGTACACACAGACCTCCTCATGCTTTTCTGCTTTACCTTGCAGAGTTTGCACTGTACCTCATTTTTGTTTATCATGACCCATCCTTACTTATTTACCCTGCTAAATCTGCCCCAAATTCCAAACTGCATCTTCAAGTAACATCAACCCATGTCCTTTTGGAATGAATGGTATGTCATGCCTTCTTATCCATCATTAGTGCCTGACTTCATTTTGCTCTTTTGATTGAAGGGACACAAAGTTCCCACAGACACACTCCAAAATCATGTGGAAAACCTTCCTGTAAAAACTGCAATAGAGGCCCCAATTCTAAATGAATGCTCATGGGTTTGAATTGGAATGCCGGGCAAGCTCACACAGGTGTGATGGTTAGGTGTCCACATACTTTTGGCCATGTAATGTGTAGCGTTTGCACTGTTTAATTGCTCACTCCTCCAATAACAACAGGGATGGGCAGCTGTAATTGAATTCATTTGGGCTTGCTTTTCTTTGCAGGATATACCACAGGGCAAGAGATGTAAAAAAAAAAAAAATGAATTGAATGGAGTTGAACAAAGCACGCTGACATTTGAAAAGCTTTTTACTTGAATTGCTTTAATGTGGCTAACCTAAAAGTGAGGCTTGTTGTATTTTATTCTTTGGGGTTTTTTTCCACCAGCACTTTTAACAGTGCAAAGAGGGTGAACCTGACATTCAGGAACATTTCTTAGAATATTATTAACATCAGTTCTATGTATCACTTGAGCAGCAATTAAGGGAACCATTAGAGCAGCTGCCTACTGTTCTCTCTTTTTTTGTAAAGGTTGTTCCTTTTTTGGGACTCCAGCTTCTCAGCATGTGAGGACTAATCTGAAATCAGCTTTTACTTTGCATATCTTTTCACAACTCCCATTTCACAGTACACATTTAGTTAGGTCTGTTTTTGGCCTTTCATATTTTTATGAAAAATAAGCATTATTATCAAGTTCTTTTAAACTTTATGACAGCGGAAACTACATACATAGATCAAATCACATAGTTACACATTTACCTTATTTAAAGTCAACCTTGACTTTAAATTAAATGTAACATAATTTATCATATCATTAGAAACATAGCTTTGTTTTTCTGTAGTCTTTCATCAAAATATCATAAATTTTGTCACCTGTTAAACATCTTTAAATGTATCACGAGGTGTGAAAAATAGTTTCAAACAGTATCGTTGTCAGAACTAAACCTTGTATCTGTTTTTGACAGCTTGCAGCTTTTTATCTAATTTCAAAGTACCAGACACCCTTTACAATGTGTCATAATTTACTTGACTAATAGAATAAATAAAATGCTATTTTTACTTGTTATATTTAAATACAAAAAGAATCAGCCAGCTCAGAGATCCTCCTTGATTCCAGATTAACTAAATCACATTCAGTTCGCTGTGCTGTAGCCCTATAGGCTTTCTCTATACCATATAAACAGAGTTTGTCACGTTTTGTGAGCTAGTGCTAATGCTATTTACTTAAATTGCGTGAACATTTCATGATGAATAGAGCAATAGAAATAGTGCCCAATTATGTGGACTAAAAGCTTTAATGTTGCATTAATGTAGGTTAACCTTTTCAGTAACAAGTGTCTGGTCTTTTTTGCCCCTCGTTACTCGCAAGCAGCTCAACACAGACATTAATTAAAAATGTTTGTGTTGATTTCTATTCCGATGGCTGAATGGCTGGGGGACCTGTAGAAGGAGTCTGCAGTTGAGAATTTATTTTTATTAAGATTTTCTTAAGACAGTGACTGTACTGAACTCAGGAGGGTCCAAACTGTGATTGCATTACAGAAGACCAGTCAAAAGGCTTTGAGTATCTTCAGAGGTCACCAAGGGACCCATAACAGAAAGGCATTTGGGCATACACTAATGTCTAAGACTAGCCAAATGATTCCTAGTGTATTACTAACATTTTACGAGCTTAGTCCTGACTAACTAGCACTACATCTCAGAGTAAGTGCAGTGAGGCAGAGCGGTCTCACTTTCAGTAAATGGACCTAAAGGTTTCACCTGAGAGATGACCAGAGAAATCAATTCTTTCATAAAGCTCTGCGATTAGGGTGTGACAGCAAGCAGGAACATGGTGAGAAAGAGAGGAAAGTGGAGAAGAAAGAGTGAAGGGAAATAACTCACCAAGAAATATCAAGCATGAGAGTAAGGCAATGTTCAAGATGAAATTTCAAAGAGAATATAAATTTCAGATTAAATGTTAAAAGTCTTATTCGCTTTACACACGCGACACACCGCTGACTGTTTGGCATCCCTTGTGATGCAAACCCTGGGTAATATATTGAGAACACTCCATACCGAAAAGCCACTTGAAATTTTAAGTAGTTGGTTTTTTTTCTTTTCTTTATCAGGAGTGTATATTGCTTTGGCTCTGTTAAAGTATCCATTATCATTCTGATAGATGTGCTTTCCATTATTCTCCTCTTGGGGCTTTTTCAGACTTCGGTGATATTCATCATGAGCGCAGTCAATAAGGGCTCGTTCTAAACGCCATTCTTATTCTTCCCTTCCCCTGCTGAATGGAAAGCTTTATATATTAAACATCCTTACTCTCTATGCTCCTGGCTCCGAGCCTTTTGCCTTCCACCTCTCTCTCTATTTCCAATTGAATGCAATTATATAGAGCTCTATGGGAGGCCATAAACTAAATTAGATGGGAAAGGAATGGTGGGAATTTGATGGCACCTGTAGTTCAGAAATCAGTAAGTTTAAGTTTTCCTTTTTCTCCTAAAGCTCAGAATTCTAGGTGGATAGAAATGGGTACTTGAAGTTTTGTGGTCTAGAATAACAGATAAACTTGTAGAACATCAGTAACAATGTTCTCTGTATTTAGAAAGCAGTGATCAAATCCCCAGGTGACTTGCTCTTTGCCCAAACATGCTGTTGTGGCAGGGCTTTTAAGTCGTCTTGTAGGGTAAATCAAGTCATTTCGTGCCTGCTGAAAACCAAAATACATTATAAAGTGAGCAGACTGTCAACTAACACATCGGTATGGCTCCAACACTTACATAGTTCAAAAGTTTGCAGTCACTGCCTTCTTTAATAAAAAAAAAAGTTTTGTTCAAGATAATTACATAAAAGTTTTCCCCTAGATTTTTTTTTCCAGGTCAAGTGTTTGACCTTTTGAAATAAACCATATGATTATGTGTCTGCACTGTCATCAAACACAGGTGGGAGTTATTTTCCAAAAGTTCAATAGTAATCTGCTTTTAATTATTAGGGCTTGACGAATGCTATAGGGAGTTATCTGCAAACATCCAAAAGATGGAGCTCTCGTTATTTTTATTATAATAAAACGGCAAAGTGAAAACTCCATGTGAGCTTCACCTCTTATTATCCCGTATTCAGATGTGTTAACAGAATATTTGATTAAAACTACTCTATTATTTTGAAAAACAATTTATTTCTTTAAGGACCAAGAATTTCTGTCATTAAAGCTTACTGTGTCTAGACACTATAAAACTAGAACTAAACACTGCTTCTCAGGTAAAACCAAATTTGCCTGTGCAGCACACTTCACAGTTTTATCAGTGATTGGATTTGCACAAGACTTGGGATCTCAGTTTAGAGGTTGTTTACATTTGAAAATAGTTTGATCATTTTTGTCAACAAAAAAAAAAACATATCACATAAAAAACTGAATGGCAGGAACATTACCATGCGAGTTACATGCTAATGTGCATATCACTTCCAAGCCGGAAGGCATGCGAGTTATTTAACAGTAGGGGAAACACTAATTATGATGCTTGTACTCCACAGTTTTATACTCTATGGTTAAAAGGGTTTTATTTAAATTGTAAATCACATTGTAATTTAAAATGGGTGGGACCAGTATCACAAAAGAAAACTCTACTGTAGTCCAAGATACATTACTGACTTTGCATACTAGTGGCAGCTTAACAGATGGGGTTCTAACAGATGCTGCATGGCAGCGCCACATATGTTCGTTACAAGCTTCACATAAAACGTGGAGTGTGTTTTATGAGCTTCAGATGCCTGTGTTTAACCTAGAACAGACAAAGTATTTTCAATTTTCAATGCTGTTAGCATAGCGTTAAAAATCTACTGGAATTCAGTATGTGCACCGGCAGCAATTAATCAGTTTTTTACAGTGTTTTGATATTTATGGCGTAAACTGAAGCCCTAGCCCTATTCACCAATGGTTATTATCATGACAAGCGATTGCAAACTTTTTAAAGATAATTTAAATCTTTTAAATCTTTAAACCTTTTTTAATTTTTAAAGGTAATTTTTCAATACTTTATAGAAAGATAGAAAATTATGTGTCCGCAAAGACAGAAGCGGAGACAGAGCTGTATGTGGTTAAGTAATAATTGAGAAAGCTGTATAAGATCAAGAATGAAGTTACAAAAAAGCTAATTCTAAAGTGAAAATGTCTTTTTGTTCAATCTCGGTCCTGCCCCAGAGGACGTGCACCTTCATTTCCAGAAGTGTGAGGTGGAGTACCTGCAGTTTGCCTTCCGCTGGATGAACAACCTGCTGATGAGGGAGCTGCCGCTGCGCTGCACTATCCGCTTGTGGGACACTTACCAGGTACACACACAAACCATCTCAGTCACAGGAGTGGGTCATATGCCGTATATGTGACTAAGAATTTAATTGATAAAAGAATGATAAAAAAAGCTACTTAATATGATCTGTCTCCATTACCATTAAAGTTCATGCAGTAGTTAGTTAGTGATAGGTGTTACAATAGGCCCTTACGTGCTGCCCACATATAGTGAACTGCAGATGCTCTTTGACCTTTTGAAAGGGGCCAGAAAAGCCTAGACAATTCACAAAGGGTGCTCTTTTTAGAGGGCTCCAAACTTAGAACAGAAACCATCTGTAAGTTAATAAACATCTCAGCTACTCAAGAGTGGAAATTCTGGCCATTAAGGGGCCGCCTATCAACGATAAATGATGAGTATATTGGAGGTAAAAGATGAATTTAATCTATTTGGGTTTAAGGCTGTAACAAAGGATATTGTGGAAAAAGTGCAGCGCTGTGAATACTTTCCGGATGCACTGTATTGGCTGAGAGCCAGTGAATAAGTGTATTGAATTCGGAGGTCTATTTAACCTGTATGTAAAATCTGCTGGGGAGAGCAACTGATCACTGCTCTCACGGACCATGAAGCTGCCATTTAAATAAACAGCGTTGCCTCTAATCTCTGACTGCGATTGAGTTTTTAGACTTAGAAAAAAAGTTTTAAACTTGGAGTCCGGCTCCAATTTTCTCCACGGCATATTCCAGTTGGAATCATTTGTTATATTTAACATTGAATTCAATATTTATGAGCAACACAATTATATAATTATATAATGGAAAACTGTAATACAGTGATTTTACCATGCATAAGGGATAAGCAGAATTGTAATTGCTATAAGTAGTTCTTCCACATTTGATGGCTTAGTCAGTCAGTTTTACAACAATAACTGTGTGTTTTATATATCAGGTTTCCCCATTTCCCAATGGACAGTGAAAAGTGGCAATATATGTAGCATCCCCCCTTTTAAAAGATAAATAAATAGGTCATTTATGCTCTAGAGATTTACATCATGGTGGAGGTCATTGGTTGCTTCAAACTGACATATTGGCACCAGATTTTAGTGCTGAGATGTCAGCCGCCAGTGTTTCATGCCCTCTAAGCAAGCAGTCACAAAAATTTATTGAGAGGCCAGATCTTGGCTGCGGTTTGCTATGATCTCAGTGCTGTAGTCTGATCAACGTTACACTTCAAAATATAATTGGCTCTCAGATTTATTCATGTAGTTAATTTCATACAACTAAAAAGAAACTACACACAATGTATAGTTATCACTGGTAACACTGATAAATGAAGTTTTTATAGTTCTGAAAAAGGATCGCAGTTGGTAATAGTTTGGGCCCAGTTTCTCTGTTAATTTTTTATCCAAGAGATTGGAGCTGCTGATGGATATTCTGACTTCTTTTCATTCTTATGTCCCAAAAATCTTTTATTATTATTCTCTTTTATCATTGTCCTGTCCTGTATGTCTGTCTCTCTGCTTTCTAATTTTCCAGTTTTTACATCTTGTTCGCAAGCCTCCTGACATGAATGTTGGTGGACAAAAGGCAAAAAAGTAGGAGGAGCCTTGGTTTGAAAGGAGGCTTACAGGTTCATCCTAACCTGACTTGTCCCATAACACCCAAAGTCTAGAATCTAACCCTGACCCAGGACTGATCCAAATAACCATAACCAGCAAGAGACCAAATAAAAGCTTACATTCCTAACAATGGTGCATGCTAAATTACGATAATATGGTCATAAAAAATGAACAACCAAATTGCCAGCTGTTCTATATAAGGTTTATTTTTTTCTTTTACAAATTTCATCACCAGTGCTTGCTCATAACGCCAAAAGTATATCATAGCTAATGGTCTCATGGACCTTACTGATGACAACACAAGTTACTCCAGGACAAAAACCAAAAACAGTATGGAGGAAGAGTAAAGGAGAGGTAAAACCTAATGCAGGGGAGACAATGCAGGGGAGGAATGTGACAGATATACCAAAACAATCATCTTTTCTCTATGTCTTGGAATAAAAAAGGCATTTTTTATTATCGTGCCTTTACTATTGATATGCACAGATTGGCCACAGCATTAAAACCACTGACAGGTGAAGAACTAAGTGCGTAAAGTATGACAGATAAAACAACAAGAAGACAGGTGAAATGTCTCTTCAGTGGCACCATTGAAGGTGGGGGATATAATAGGCAATGGAAATGGAAGTAGGAAAAGTGGGTAAGGATCTGCGCAGTTTGACAAGGGTCAAATTTTCATGGCAAATGGGTCAAAGCATCTCCAAATGACAGATTTTGTGGGGTGTTTTCAATATCCAGTAGTTAGTACCTACCAGAAGTGGGCCGAAGAAGGAATAACAAGTGGCGACAGGGTTATGGATGTCCAAGGCTCATTGATGAGCTTGGGGAGCAAAGGTTAGCCTGTCTCATCAGATCCTTAAGTACAGCTACTGTAGCACAAATTGCTAAAACAGTTTATTTTCCCATTCTTACCCTTGTCCAACACTGAAAGCACCTACGATGGGCACATAAGCATCAGAACTGGACCATGGAGCAATGGAAGACGTTGACCTGTTCTGATGAATCATGTTTTTATTACATCATGTGGCCGGCCTTGTGCGTGTGCATGGCTTGCCTGGGGAAGAGATGGCACCAGGATACACTGTGGAGGCAGTGCGCAGCTCTGGGAACAGTTCAGCTGGGAAACCTCGGGTCTCGGCATTTATATGGGTGTTACTTTGATGTGTAGCATCTACATAAACATATTAAAACATTGACATCCATTTTGACACAAGGGAGAGGTGGGGCCCTTGCATATTTTGTGGGAGCCTACGCAGCTTGTGTAGTCAGTGTATGGGGGCCTGCTGGCTCTGTGTAGGTGTTTATCAGAATGGTGCTATAGCAAAAATAGACCCACAGGAAACAAAGTGGTATGCAAGCAAACGTGAGAGGTTATCTTATTTACTAGCTTCTTAATCCTTCAAAAAAAAGATTGAACTTTTAAGGGGTGAACTTTTTCCAGTCTAGCAAAGCTCTCTCTCGCTTGAAAGTCTGTTATTGTGCCACAGTTTGGAGGGCTGGCAACTGTTTGCAAACGTATGTCTTCCAAGGCTGAGGGTAGGGCAGCATTCACCTTTAGGAAGGAGAAAAAAGAAAGTAGCAAAGCTTTTTTGCTTAATCTCCATGCCTCCTGTGGGATAACCTCACACTTGTGGCATGTCTCTGCAGTTGCAGAGAAATCCTGTATGAAGACACACAGATGGTCTGCCAGATTAATAGGATTAATACATGAATGAATTTTCCTCGAATCCCTGTGTCACAGAGGGAACAGCCCTGAATCTGGAAAATGCTTTTCTACTAGGCTTAACTGTTTTTTTATTGCTTAAATTACTGTTGTGACCAATACACTTTGGCATGCAGTGGACTTGTTTAGGTGAATGATCTAAACGCGCCCATTCTGAACCAAAGTGTCATTATCACAACAGTAATTTAAGCAATAAAAAATGCCTAGAGTTCAGCCAAGTTATTACTCAGAGGGAGGTGACGAGGAAGGTTTTATGCCCTCAGTGAAGCATGGAGTCAAGACGTTTATCTCCACTCTCTTTTATTCTCTCTCCCTTGTAATTGCATGTTAGGGCTGGCATACAAAGGGGCTGCCCCAGTAGATCAATTAGGTCCTACAAAGAGCTCGAACGAGAGAGAAAGGGAAAGAGAGAGTGACACAGAGAGAAAGAAGACAAAAAGGAAAATCACATTGGTGTGCTAGAGCGATACAGTGTCTCTACCTTGCTTCTGCTCCATTAGAGAGTGAGTTTATTCTCTGGTGGTTCGTCTGAGCATCATTCTTACTGTAAGCTAAGGCTACGCTCTCTAAACTCCTCTTGTTCTCTCTTCTCTTCCACTTTCTTCTCTTCCCTCCTCTTCATTGCACACTGTTTCTCTTGTTTCATCTACTGTGTTTTTTTTCTTTTTCTTTCTTTCTCTCTTTTTCTCTCTCTTCCACCCATTTTCTATGTCTTTTCCTGTTTCTTTCTCTCACTGCTCAGAAAGAAGCAAACTAAAAGCAAAAAGCAATCAGGAAAACAAGAGCAAACCCACTTATAGCCAGATGCCTCGCCTCAAGTGGCTAAAAGTATTGCACTGTACCTAACACAATGAGAGGTGTGTGTGTGTGTGTGTGTGTGTGTGTGTGTGTGTGTGTGTGTGTGTGTGTGTGTGTGTGTGTGTGTGTGT
>JBBPCZ010000017.1:16847390-16867447 GCA_037974445.1 Brycinus macrolepidotus | reverse complement strand
CATTTTTCTACAATTTTCAGTGTGAGAGTATGCTTCTGCAATAAAAATTGAATTTATTTTAAGGCTTTTAACACATCCTAACCAGGGGTGCCAATAATTATGGAGGGCAGTGTAAGTGGTCGGGTTTTGTTCACGAATAATTTCACAATTCCAGTTTGGAGAGAATGCTGTTGCTGCTGTATTACTTTTCTGAGCTACTGCAGAGGTGTTGTGAAGTAATGCTATATTTAAAAGCCAGTATTTCTTTTTAGTAAAGAACAAGAAGATGTCTTCTCCATAGAAGACTTTTCTAACTCAAATCCTAAAGGGATGCAATGCTGAAGAGTGTATTGTTTTCTCTGCTCTAACACATGTGATCCTGTTTAAACGTTACCTGAGGTGTACCTGAGTTGAGTGAGGTCTATTGCATGTTGGAGCAGGGAACAGAAAGGAAAAAAGTTTGATAACCCTGTTTTTTTTTTTTTTTTTCGTTTTTTTTCCCCCTGTTGACACTGATTAAACCAAGTTTTGAAACATATTATATAATGAGGTAGGGTTCTCTAGTGAAAGTAGTCTAAGCTTAAATGTACATCCAGCTTTTTCAAATCAGTTGGATCATTTTAAGATTTGGTTAAGTACACTATATGGACAAGTATTGGGACGCCTGACCATTACACCAGTGAAAAGGCCTGGCGTTCAATCTCTGTTCCAGTTCATTCCAAAGGTGTTGGATGGGGTTGAGGTCAGGGCTCTGTGCGGGCCAGTCAAGTTCTTCCACACCGAACTCATCCAACCATGTCTTAATGGACCTCGCTTTGTGCACTGGAGCACAGTCGTGCTGGAATAGAAAAGGTTCTTCCTCAAACTGTGTCCACAAAGTTGGAAGCATGGTGTTGTCCGAAATGTATTGATATGCTGAAGCATTAAGATTGCCCTTCACTGGAAGTAAAGGGCCACCTGTATTCAATAATTAAGAGGTGCATCCCAATACTTTTGTCCATATAGTGTAGCTCTTTGGCCAAAATGAAAAATGTTTTCATTGCTTTATCAGTTGCCTGCTCTCCTCCGACCATGGTGCTCCTCCTACCTATCTTGTCTCTAGATTTTGATATTATGTTTTAAACACTGGGAAAAAAATCCTTCTGATGATGTAACTTGTATCTAGAAGGAACTTTGGAAAAACTACAAGGGCTTTGGAAAAACTACAGGGCAGCCTGAATGAATTGTGCACACAGGTAGCTGTCATTACTGCTACGAAACTGTTCATCACATCTGTACTTATTAGCTTCAACATTAGTGGGTACACTAGCATTGGAGGGTTTCCCAGTGGTTTCCCAGTGGTATAATGCATTTGCATTATGCATGCTGGGCGTTGCAGTGTGGAAACATCGATGGAAGAAAACACAAGAGCGTGAATTCTGTCAAACTGATGAGGCGGAGGGATACCATGCTGCATTACAGAATATTGCATAATAAATACTTAGGGCAGAAGACCCATTTAAAATGTGAAGAAGTCACTTCTGCTTTGGCTTTTCCTGAATGTGTAAATGATCTGATTCCATTTTGACCTAATGATTGTTTAAACACGCTTTTGCTTCCTTGTGCGTAAGTTTGATTTAAAACCACACTGTGATGTTTTGTTGAAACCATTATGCCTGGAGCTATACCAGTTTTGCTGTTCATTAATTCTTGAAATCATTTTCTTATGATTCTGTTGTTTACATGCAATAATGATGTAAACAAAGTGACTGGAGCTGCGAAAGTTTGAATGTGTATTTCTTCAGGTAATTTGACTGTAGGCTCATGTGTTAGGGGAAATATTTCCATTTTCAGGGTCACATTTTGTCTCTCTTTATCGCTACAGCCTTCTAAAATCATAGCACTAATGAATTCATTAGATATGATTGCAAGTCAGCCAGTACCCAGTGTTTATCACATTACAATGGCCCATCTTGTCATTTCAGATTAGCTCAAATGTGTTATGAACACATTCTCACTGACCAACTGGTGGTATTTCACAAAGCAGGATTCCTCGGTTAGCCAGATAACTCCAGAACTTAGTCCCGTCCAATAGGAGAAATGGTTATAGCCGTTCCTACTGATCAGTCCTCACCTTGAATCTTACCAGCTGAAAATATTTTTTTAAAATAATTTATTATGGTGAATAGTCCCTGGTCCTAAAGGAATAGGATAATCTGCATTATTTTCTGCTCACCCAGTGGTCAATTTGCCACTGTTTCTGTAGTTTAGTGCTGGATCTACAAGGCTAACGTTGCTAACAAACAAATCTTTCTGTAAATACGTTCCCAAGACGTCTCTTAACCCAATAAAACCACATCCTGTTCTTTATTAAGGTGACACAGACTTGTGGATTTGTGGTTTAGGACACACTGTGACTTGCTGTGAGCTATAAAAAAAGAACAACTGCTTTCTTTAAACCACCCTTCGTGTTGTCAGAAATGGCTACCTGTGGTGGTGAAGTTTTTATTGTTTTTAGAGCTCACAGTAAGTCATAATGCATCCTAAACCACGTCCACGAGCCTGTGCCACAATAATGAAAAGCTTGATTCAGGTTGAGTGGTTTGAGAGAAGTTTTGGTGAAGTATCTTCAAGACTGCTGACCTCTCGTGATTAACCTCTTAGCCCAGTGCTGAACTATAGCAGCAAAATGTGGACTCCGAAAATGTCTTGGCTGATCGACTACATTGGGGGAAAGTTGTTCCTTTGCAATTTGGTACACCTTAACAGTTCATCTAAATAAACTCACAGAAATATTTCTGCAGCATTTTTCAACATAATCTCTATCTGCCGCATTTTAGGATTAATTTATGACCAATAATCATATTGAGAAGAAAATGCAAAGCTCACAATAGAGGCCACTGAGCATTTGCTGACTTCTGTGAATAAACATTTGAAGTACATGTTTATACAATGTCACTTCGAAACTAGATACAACTAGATGCTGTACAGTGCAGGTCTTAGGGCCTTAGGTCTTAGTTTTGTCCAACTTTCAAACACTGGAGCAACACAGTAAAGATTTTCTGGTATCCGTGCTTGATAAGCCATTGAAGACCCTTATTATTGCTACCCCCTTATTACTTCTAGAAAACTAGTCCCATCTCTGAAATAACAACTTACACAGATTCACTTCTGCATTTACAGATACCTTTGACTGAAGAATTTCAGAGGGTTCTATGAAAATGGGTCGCTTAAATATTTACTCTAAGAATTCAACAACTGCTCAAAGGCTTCTGTTATAAGCGTATTTGGAGTTAACCAGTCTTTTGGCATTTACCCAGGAACAGGGAAATGCGTTGGCATTGATGTCCATGGTAATCGACCATGTGCTACAGGTGTAGAAGATAGACATTAGATTGAAAAATACCAGAGTATTCCTTTAATAGTACAGCTTGCATTCAGAAGCAAAAATACTCTCTTTTTTATTTTCTTATAAAAGCAGTTTTGATGGGACTGCAATTGAGCCGTTCTGAGACCGAAAAGGTCTCCCGAACATTTCTGCAGTTTATAGATCATCTAAGGAGACAGAAAAATGCCTTTCTGCTAGGTGAGGATGGCATTTTTTTCCTCCATCTTTCTTTTTTTTCCTGAAAGAAGGCAAAAAAAAAAAAGAGTACTTGTGGCCTACTGGTGCAACCGCCACGTTTATTTATAGCCATGTCCTAGGTGTCCTAAGGTATTTGTCTCCTTCTTGTGGCTTGTCCTGGGTTCCCCTGTTTTTGTATAAGGTTTTTCTTTCTTTTTTACTTTTCTTTTTCCCCCTTTTCTTTTGTTTCATTGATTCATTTTTCTTTTAAAGGAATAGATGTAAAAAAAAATTAAAAAAAAAAAAGCCAGTTTTGCTTATGACGAATGAAAGTGAGTAGCTGCTTATTAGTATTGTGAGAGTAGTCATGCTCATTTCTGGCTACCAACTCCCATTAATTGTTAGATATGTTAGCATGATTGCTTCAGCT
This sequence comes from Brycinus macrolepidotus, assembly GCA_037974445.1. Classification (NCBI taxonomy): domain Eukaryota; kingdom Metazoa; phylum Chordata; class Actinopteri; order Characiformes; family Alestidae; genus Brycinus; species Brycinus macrolepidotus. The sequence continues at coordinate 16,863,494 of JBBPCZ010000017.1, read as the reverse complement.
GCTCTGTTGATTGTCGATTGTGTATATCAGGTCTGCATTTGAAAGTTATAATAAGCATTTCAAAATGTACCCTGGTTTTCTTTTTTTTTCCTTCCTTTTTTTTTGGATCCCACTTTTGCCTTCCATTGGCAAACTGATACAGTGCTTTATTCTGCATTATTCATTCAGGGTTGCTCCAAGTTTCATCAGAACCATGTTTTTGTGTGTGTGATTTTGATAATTTTCTGCCATTGTAGTGTAAGTAAACAGCACTGTGGCTTGGGCACCTCGTAGTGCTTTGATTGTGTTCGCAGTTTGCAGTGCATATGAGTGTGTGTGGCGCTGGTTCTGTGGCTGATTCCTTTAACCTGGCTCAGTTCTCACCTTTCACATCCACATGATCTGCTAGAAAGACAAGGGTAGGACTGATCCCAGATCACCAGGCTTGAGCTGCCTGATGCCATGTACCAGGACCTGACTGTTTCTGCTTTTGATTGCTTTGTAGTTTGGTTTGTTCTGTGTGGAATTTGCCAAAACCTGTACAATCTTTACTCTGGCTTTCCTGTGTAATCAGTGCTTCAGTAGTCAGTGCTGCTTTTAGCCTTAAAAGGAAAGATTACAGTTCTGTGCTGTATATGTTTCTGTTTATATTAAACAATTGGTACTGTAGTATTTGGTGTTTTTATTTGTGTTTGTGTGTTTGTGCATGCGCATGTGTGAGTGTGTGTGAGAGAGAGAGAGAGAAAGAGAGAGAGAAAGAAAGGGAGAACATATATGTGACATTAAAACATAAAAAATCATCAGGTGAATAACGTTAATCTCATTACAATGGTACCTGTCAAAGGGTGGAATATATTAGGCAACAAGTACACACTCAGTCCTTAAAGTTGATGTGTTGGAAGCAGGAAAAATAGATAAGTCTAAGGATCTGAGCCACTTTTTCAAATGCTCAAATTGTGATGGCTAGATGACTGGGTCAGAGCGTCTCCAAAACGGTACCTCTGTGTTCCTGATATGCAGGGGTTTGTACCTACCAAAAGTGATCCAAGGAAGGACAATGATGAACTGGCGACAGGCTAATGGGCGCACAAAGTTTATTGATTTTTGAGGGGAGCGAACGCTAGCTTGTCTGTTCCGATCAAACAGAAGAGCAATTGTAGTATAATTGTAGAAACAGTTAATCCTGGCTTTGATATAGATGTAGGAATACACAGCGTATTGCAGCTTGCTGTGTATGGGGCTGATCCCATAGAGTGCACATGCTGATCCTTGTTCACTGCTGAAAGCATGGGCAGGTGAGCACCGGAACTGGACCATGAAGTAATGGAAGAAAGTGGCCTTGTCTGATGAATCACATTTCCATCATGTGGACAACTGGGTGCCTCCGTGGGGAACAGATGGCACCAGGGTGATCTATGGGCAAAAAATAATGTTCTCCTGGGAAACACGGGATCTTTGCATTCATGTGGATGTTACTTTGACATGTACCATCCTTCCTAAACATTGCTGTAGACCAAGTAAACCCCTTGATGGTAATGGTATTCCCTAATGGCAGTGGCTTCTTTCAACAGGTGCTGCTACACTGTAAAAATTTATTTTAATGAATTATAAATATTGTAACAAAGCGGTTTTACAGAATCCAGGTCCAAGCCCCTAGTGAGCAAGCCAAGGGCAACAGAGGCGAGGAAAAACTCCCTAAAGCTGGAGGAAGAAACCTTGGGAGGAACTGAGACTCAAAAGGGGAACCCATCCTGCTCTGGTCGACACAGAGAGCGAGAAAGAGAGTCTCTGTGGAGATAACTCACAATAGAAGGCCTTTATGTGCAGACTTAATCACTGCTGAACAGCTGGCAGTCAGGTACGGTTAAGAGTCAGTAGAGGTCATTTTTGTTTGAGTCTGAGTGAGGAGTAGTTTGAGAGTCTCTTGTCCACAACAACAAGAACAATGATCTCCACAGGAGCATTTGAACAGTAGTTGCCCTTGAATGGGGGAGGAGCACATGGGAAGTCTAAAGCAGCCAAACTAGTCGAGGACACTTGGGCAAGAGGAACACTTGGGACTCCAGCGATTGCAGACCGGGATGAGGTGGTCACCTGCAGCACCGATGGTGATCTGTCAGGCTAGACAGATGGGCAGCAGTTCCCCTTGGAGAAGATGGTCCAAAAATTGTTCAGTAATAGTGAGGAACATGATGGAATGTTCAAGGTATTGACTTGAACTCCAAATTTGCTAGATCTCAGTCATATCAAGCATCTGTAGGATGAGCTTGAAAACTTGTCTGATCCATGGAAGTCTCACCTCACAATTTACCGGTCTTAAAGGATCTGCTGCCAACGTCTCGGTGCCAGATACCATAGTACACTTTCAGAGGTCTTGTGGAGTCCATGCCCTGACAGGCAGCATGAGGGGGAGCAAAACAGTAATAGGCAGGTGGTTTTAATGCTATGACTGACAAGTGTATATTCTTAAACAGCCTGGCATGTTGCCCTGGCCAGAGGCATTGCTAAGTATATGTGATGTGTTAGGTGGGCAGCATGTGTCTTTCCTATACTAAAGTGGCAGGGTGTGTGTGTGTGTGAGAGAGAGAGAGAGAGCAGAAGTGAGTGACAGTTTCTGTCTCTGAGTCCTGTCAGCCCATCATCGGGCCTGAGGAAATGACAGCAGGAATTAGTGCTCATTAAGCAATTATGGCATTTACTGCAGGGTTAATGACCTCATGTTCCCTCTGCTCATGGCCTCAGACCAGCGGCACCTGCGTCTGCACCAGCATCACACATTTACAGTTCACTTCCAGAATTTTCTCAGATGTGTTAAAGGACCCATTTCTTAGAAAAGCAGTATTTCTTTGCTTTGTTTTATCTCCTATGTAGATATTATTGGATTAAAACATTAAAAGCTAAACATTTTGTTCACTCCCCATATAATTCAGATTATACATGAAAACAATTCCATTAAGATGCAAAAACAACCAGTTTTGAATTCATTGTGGTAGTGCTGTTCCAGCTATTAACACGTTTACATATAAACATCCAGTGATGTTGAAATATTTAGTGTTTTGTTCCACTCAACTGAAGTTTAGTTTTCCCACATCCCGAAGTTCCCATGTCTCGTTTACATACACCAATCAGCCACAACATTAAAACCACAGTCAAGTTAAGTGAGTAACATTAAATATCTTGTTACAATGGCACCTGCCAAGGAGTGGGATATACTGGACAGCAAGTGAAGAGTTCATACTCAAGCTCAAGCCTAAGGATCTGAGCGTCCTTGACAAGAGCCAAATTATGATGGCTAGATGACACATCTTGTGAGGCGATCCCAGTATGCAGTGGTTAATACCTTCCAAATGTGGTCCAAAGAAGGACAACCCATGAACCAGCAACAGGACCCAAAGCTCACTGATGTATTCAGGAAGTGAAGGCTAGCCTGTCTGGTCCAATCCCGCAGAAAAGCTACTGTAGCACAAACTGTTGAAAAAGGTAATGCTGACTTTGACAGAAGAATGTCAGAACACAGTGCATCACAGCTTGCAGACCCCTGACAACTACTGAAAGCACCTACAATGGGCAGACAGTCATTAGAACTGGACCAGGAAGCAAAGGAAGAAGGTGGCCTGGTCTGATGAATCACTTTTTCTTTTAAATCATGAGGATGGCTGGGTGTGTGTGTGTCATTTACCTGGGAAAGAGATGTCACCAGGATGACTGAGCTTCTGTGAGAAGTGGCGGACAATCTAATCTGATCCATGGAGGCCCCATCTCACTATTTATAGGACCTAAAGGATCTGTCGGTAACGTCTTGGTGCCAGACGCCACAGCACACCTTCAGAGGTCTTGTGGAGTCCATGCCTTGATGAGTCAGAGCTGTTTTGGTGGCACAAGGGAACCAGCATAATTTCAGCGGGTAATTTTTATGAGGGATGTTCAAAGGGTTTCCGCAGTTTTAAATTTAGTTGGAAACGGTGAAGGCTGGAAGAGAGGTTAACTGGCTGTGTGGGAGTTTAGTGGGAAAAGTAAAATAACTATAAATAAATACAAAGCAAGAAAAATGTAAAATGATGGCCCTTTATTGTGTATTCTTGGATTCATAGAAATGACTGGTGACATGAGGGCCCACGTTCATTGCATCATCAATGTGAGACGTGGGTTATTTTTACCCCCTCTGTTGGACCTGAGGACACTCGCAGCCTGAAATGTGAGGACACAGGCTGATGATGTCACCATCATTCAGATGTGAGTTGACAGGGAGCCTATAGAGATTCTGGTACTGCCTAGAGAAGTGGAGGTTTGTTTGTCTTTGTATATTTTCAGTATAAGAAAGTCCTCACTCTGTAGGAGAACCAGAGAAAAACAATAGTAACCAAACATGTTGCTAGTGCTATGTATTGTTTAGGGAAACTCCATGTTCTATTTTTGATTACTGAAATGACAAAATCATTACTTTTTGGTTCCTGAGGTATAAAATACCTTATTATGTAGTTATGCAAATGCAATTCATATTTTACATATTTATACAATACATACATATTACTGAATATAAGTATTTGCTAATGACACCCATTCACAGGTCTACTTTGTAGTTTAAAGTTACAGACCGTAGCAAAGATCAGCCTGATGAGCCCGATCCCACAGAAGAGCTACTGTAACACACAAATCAGAACTTCACCATGAAACAAGAAGGTCAAATTCTTTTACATTACATGGACGGTTGGGCTCTCGCCCCTTTACCTGGGGAAGAGATGGCACCCAGGATGCACTATGGAAAGAAGGCAAGTTGTTGGAGGCAGTGTGATGCGCTGGGCAATGTTTTGCTGGGAAACCTTAGGCCCTGGTACACATGTGAACGTATGTATGTGGGAGTCTGTGTGTGTGTGTGTGTGTGTGTGTGATTGACTGACAGCAAAAACAATATAGAGCCTCTGTATGCTTTTGCCATGGTCAGCAGTGACAGGGGGGTATATGTTGAAATTGTTTTTAAATTACTAATTATTTTGAAAAAAAAAAAAGTCACTCTTTGAATATTAACCATGGGGACTGTGGGGAAATGATCGTGAAAGAGCCACCTCTGTGCCATCCTCCAACCCAGTGCACTTACTGAGGGAGATTTAAGTGTAAACGTGAATGAAAAATTCTCCCACTGTCCCAGAGCTTTCCTAAATTAATGCATCTATTCTCTCTCTCTATCTCTTTCTTTTTTCTGTATCTCTTGCTTGTCCCAATCTCCACCCCTCCTTCGCTCTCTCTCTCTCTCTCCCTCTCTCTCTCTCACACACACACGGACGCACATGGCTCTACTTGCAGGTGGCCTGTTGTGATTTGTCTAAATATTATCTCTCCTGGTTACTGTGATGTGTGGGTTTGTAGAGAGGAGATTTGTCATCAGTCTCCAGCCATACACACATGCACACACGCAGCAGAGCTCCCGCACACACTCCCACATCCATCATAAAGAGGCCTCTGCAGAGGCCTATCTAGCTGAAATATTGATCAGTGCTACCAGTAGAAAGTGCTTAAAAGTGGGCTTCTAAAAACTCGGTGGTAGAGCGCTGTTTTGGGGGCAGCATCGAACAGAAGAAGGCAGGTGAACTTTTCAGCCTCAACAGTGCGGCCAGACGTGTGCGGTGGAAAGCTTTTTGTGGATCCAGAGGGTTCAACTTTAGCCATACAGAATAGAGTGGATACACTCTACACTATAGAGTGTATAAAGGGCCCCATGGTGGCGCAGTGGATAGCACTGTTGCCTCACACTTCCAAGGTTGGGGGTTTAATCCGGGTCCTGGCTTTGTGTGTGCGGGGTTTGCATCTTCTCCTCGTGGTGGCGTGGGTTTTCCCCACAGTACAAAGATGTGTTATAGGCTAATTGGGGATTCTAAATTGCTGTGTGTGCCCTGCGGTGGGCTGGTGCCCCGCCCAGGGTGCATACCTGCCTCGCACCTATTGACCCCAGAATGTCTATACTGGTTATACTGTTTGCACAATCCTCTTATACATTGCACATTTTTTTTCAATCATTGCACATTTTATTTTAATTATATTTATATACAATGTACAGAGAGCTGTCCACACACTCAGGACAGGTTAAATATCACTCTTATCTTGCACAATGTCTTATGTCTGTTGCACTATATGTACACTGTGGAACCTGAGTTTCACCATTTCGTCTCTCTGTATACTTGTATATGGTTGAGATGACAATAAAGTTCACTTTGACTGTGACTTTGACTTTCATAGGCTCTGGGTACCTGCGACCCTAGTGTGGATTAAGCAGTTTTGAATTTTATTGAAGTAAAATACTCCAAAATATTCTGAGCCTGCTCAGAACTGTATGTCAGATCACATAATGACTGATAGTGGCATCTCCCTGGCAACGTCAACAACCCAGTGGTGGTGAGTGGTTCAGCCCTACATGCTGTCTGCCTCTGATTTTGTCTAAAAAGATCCTACCCCACAGGAAAACCACTTTGCTCTAATTAACCAGTCCAGGAATAACAGGGCTGGCTCGAACAGCGTTTTACATGCTTTGAATACTCGCTGCTTTTTCTGAATGTGTACTGATGGAATATTCTTTCTCAACACTAACATTGAAAACAGAAATATTGGCCTCCCGAGTGGTGCAACTGCCTTAGTGTCGGCCCTTTCATCATCAGATCTCAAGTAGCCAGCGGTCTAAGAAAGCACAACTGGGTAGGATGACACTTCCTCTCCCATCACTCAACACAGTGATAGCCAGCTCAGGCATCTGTTAGCTGACACAACAGAATTGGCAGTTAGCATTTTTCTGTAAGCGTGTTGAGCTGTCCAGTGACGTTACATTAGCTGCAGTTCCAAAAAGGATGAAGCATGTTTTAGCCCTTAAAACAGTAATTCTACATTTTAATCGGAATATTCCAGTTTTAAATTTGTAACCCAGTAGTTTTAAGCATTCTGCATCCTTGCTTTCCAATAGACATCCAAATGATGCCAAGATGCCACTATGTGGACTGGCTGTCCACATATTTTAAAAGAAAATGTAATTCATCAGACCAAGCCACCTTCTTCCATTGCTCCATGGTTCTGTTCTGTTGTTCATGTGAGCATTCTAGGCACTTTCAGGGTTGGACAAGGGTCAGCATGTTTGCAGCTGTGCAGCCCCATATGCAGCAAGCTGTGATGCACTGTGTGTTCTGGCACCTTACTATCATAGCCAGAACAAACTTTTTCAGCAATGTGTTGCTTCAGTAGCTCTTCTGTGGGATTAGACTATATATAGCTGTGAATAACAGGTACCTAACTGAAACCGTAGTTTTGCTTTACAGCCTGATCAAGAAACGTGCATTTAATGCAATCAGTGGAAACAGAAGATTTATATCAAGTCACATCAAGCAAAGTGAAAAAAGTCAGTTTTTTTTTATCAATATGAAACATTGTTGCTTCAGTGAGGAATTTTGTACTCCACTGTTACGTAACAAGCAAAAATGTTTCACACACCAAAAGGAAATGCACTATATGTATAATATATTGACTTGGTTAGTGCTAAACGTTGTAGATGTCAAGGTAACATGGAATAAAATTGTATGAAGGCTATGATATCAGCATCTCCTTCAAGACGCTACCACTTAGCTATTTTCATATTTCTTTCAACATAGCAACACTGACTCAAAGCCTGAAGTGCTTTTAGCTAATTGAAACTTCAAGTATTTTATTGAGCAGAGCACTGAATGCAGCCATCATACGTTGCAAAGAAGGTCTGTGTGTGTGTGTGTGTGTGTGTGTGTGTGTGTGTGTGTGTCTGTGTGTGTGTGTGTGTGTGTGTGTGAGTGTGTATGGGTGCACATCTGCACCACTGTAGCTGGCACACAGCATCCTCAGTCTGGCTCAGTGAATCTTTCATGTCCCTGAGGGCCACTTTGCATCATTTAAAAGACATCATGAAGGGTACAACACCACTGTCACAACAAACAACATATATACATGCATAGCCATAATTATACATGGTCCACATTCGTTTAAAGGCTGTTCATAGAAAACTGAATTTTCCTGGTCAATTTGAAACAAAACATTTTAACGTAGCATGGAAATGCTGCTTAAGTTTCAAAAATGTACTCCAATCTGTATAGATCATATAGAGTTTTGTAATTAAGCAGCAAAAATAGCCTGCTTTAAACTCCTTGTTGTGATTTCACAAAAACAATACATGTACATGAATCTGTCTGTTCAGCTCACCTCACTTAACCTTTCCATTCACTTTGAAGTTATGGGGAATAAGGACAGCCGGTATTAATGAGCTAATAGGGCTAGAAGGGTTTTATTTTTGGCATCCAAGTTGTTTTATTTGGTGTTATAAATTACCAGAGGCTGATTTTTTTTAAACTTCTGTAAACCCACAAACATTGGCACCACAAGCAGGTTGTAAGAAAATTATATTTTGACTAAGGAGGGGCTGATAGTATGTCTCAAAGTAAAATCCACATGAATGCCAGTGCCCCTGGTTTCCAGCAGAAAATTGCCTTGAGCATCACATTGCCTCCGCTGGCTTGCTCTCTTCCCATAAGGCATCCTGGTGCCATCTCTCCCCCAGGTAAGCCATGCACACCCACCCAGCTGTCCCGATGATATAAAAGAAAACATGACTCATCATACAAGCTAAATTTTTCCATTGCTCCATGGTCCACTTTTGATGCTCACCTGGCTATTACTGGTGCTTTCGGCAGTGGACAGGGGTCCGACTGGTCTGTGGCTAGCTGTGATGCACTGCATATTCTGGCACCTTTCTATTATAGCCAGCAGCAGTTACCTTTTTAGCAATTTATGCTACAGTAGACGTTTCATACAATCAGCCCAGATGGTCTAGCCTTCACTCCCTGTGTGCATCAGTAAGCCTTGGGCACCCATGGCCCTGTAGCTGGTTCACCGATTGTCCTTTTTTGGACCACTTTTGGTTGGTATTAACCACTGCATTTGAAGAACATCCCACAAGACCTGCTGTTACTGAGATGACCCAGTCATCTATCCTTACGCTCGCCCATTTTTCCTGCTTCCAACACATCAGCTTCAAGAAATGAAATGTTCACTTGCTACTTATCATATCCCACCTCATGACAGGTCCCACTGGAACAATATAATCAGTGTTATTCACTACACCTGTGAGTGGTTTTAATGTTGTGGCTGACCAATATACAGAGAAAAAGCCCATAGATTCATTTCCATTTGGGCTGATGTTGACTGTCTTCCCAAGAACTACTTACTGGGGTCGATACATCTGGTCCTAAAATTTGATTTATTGAGACATGCTCGAGGCCAGTCTAAAACACTATGTATGAATATGAATTTATTTTTACACTGAGAGTATAATCTGAAACAGTCCAGTTATGAGCTTGTCATTGCATTGCAATGTTTAATGCAGAAACTTTTTATTTGCTCCCTAAGAGGCCTGCAATTATTCTGTTTATACTGCAATAATCCTAATTTCTGTTAGTGCCCTTGTTATTGTTAGATAACTGCAGATAATGATGTGTGTGGGCTATGCATCTGGCTAAAATAAACCGTAATAAATAAACTGCACCTTAATAGAACAAGTAATGTTAGATAACTGCACCATGCTTTCTGGCTAACTGGCTAACTTCGGCTGGCTAAAAGGCTGTGGTTTATGAGACTAAATGCCCTTTCACAGACACAATTGTATCACTTGGCTAGCCAGATGAAGCAGTGCTTTTTCAGTGAGAGGGTAAGTAATGTGAACTACTGGATGCGTGCAACCTGACTAACTCCAGTGGGCCGAAAATGAGTTGTAGATGATGGGGCTAAAGGTTAGAAATCCCGTTCAGAAAAAGGTAAACGCTTAGCTTTTTTGGAATGAGATTATAATTGAAAGCCAGAGTTATATTACTTTGAACTGTTCTGAGTTCAGCGACTGTGGGGTTGCAATATCCTAAATAACCTCAAAAAAATGCTTACTAATGAGTTCTAAATTATCAGTAATCTTAGGAACGTGCATGTATTTTGAGTTTTTGAGTCAAAAGTAGTTAGAGCACATGGCAGCACAGTGGATGTGTGTTCAGAACTCAGCTTTGGGCTCACAGGTTTATGGGCCATCTGGCTGTACTAACAATTTAAGCTAATTCTTCAAAACTCTGCTAGCCACAGTACGCTATGGAGGCATGTTTTATGTACAAGGGCTTGGATGGGAGACCAGGCCAATAAGTAAGAAAAATCATCCCAATGTTAAGTTTCACTTTAACTGAGAGCTAAAGTGATCTAATGCTCCTTTAAACATTTACACGGGAGAAGTGGTTAGCTAGATGGCTCATTTCACTGTTTCATTGCTGTAGCTGAGAAAAGTGATGCTACATGTGTAAGCCATTGATTGGTGTTCTGTTTTAGTCCTCCCATCCAATATTATGGCCAGCTATCACCGATAAGGAGTATTTCGGGCTTGACTGCTTTTTGAATGAGGTACAATATGGGGCAGCCAGTAAGAATGTTGGTGATATCCATATATCACACTGTTTCATTCTGAAAAAGGGGATAGAAAGAGATAGCACTCTTGACTGTTTCTGGTATATAAAACTATGTCAATGTGAGATTTGGATGTCAGTGTAAAGGATAAAGTAAAATGTAGTTCGAAGCAAGCTCTCATATACAGCCTCGAGACACGTCAGGTCGAAGGTCACCCATAAGAGCCCTATAGCTTAGCATGTTTGCAATCATGGCACATCCCTGAATTTAGCTTTATGTCAGTCTGCTCCAAGGCTATGGGTGAAAGCACAGGGTCGATGACCTGATTATTTTGTGCCTTTTGTGAATTATTTTGTGCCTTTTATCATCATCGTTTTTAAAGCGCACACATTGTGCATTTCAATGCCACATCCTCTAGTGCATAAACTTTTTTGCCAGTGGCTTAGCAATGAGTTTTTTAGTATCTCCACTTGCCTCTGTGGTTAAGTGTTTGCTTCAAAGCCACTTTACAATTAACCAACTAATGAACAACATAAAAGCACTTGCACACCGATCGAACATGACGCCACATGCAAGAAACGAATCCCACTGGGCAAAAACAGCTGTGACCACATTGATTACTGCCTCTGGTTTGTTTAATTAGTTGAAGTAATTGTAGCAGTTTTTTATAAGTGTCAAGCAATTCGCTACATGCATTTATCTCAAAAATAAATGCAGCTTGATAATGTTTTTGCATCAGTCATGTTAATACTGCTGCTATTAATGGCTTATGAAAGAGGCAACGAGCCTCTTTTTGACCAAATAAGTCAGTAATATGTATGAATATACATATTACTGACTTATTTGGTCAAATGGGTGAGATACCTTTTGCTTCCGTTTCTAAGATCCTCATGGTGTATATTCACTGATCAGCCATTTACATTAAAACCTGGCATTTAAATTTGCCTAATATTGTATAGGTCCCTTTGATGCCACCAAAACAGTCTTGACCCACCAAGACAATAGCAGCAGATCTGTTATGTCTTTTAAGTTTTGAGGTGGGGCCTCCATGGATGTCCAACACATCCCACATATGCCTGATTGGACTGAGATCTTGGAAAATTGGAGGCCAAGTCAACCCCTTGAAAACTTTGTCATGTTCCTCAAACCATTCCTGAACAATTTTTGCAGTGTGGTAGGACACATTGTGCTTCTGAAAGAGGCCACTGCCAATCAGGAATATCTTTGCTATGAAGAGATATACTTGGTCTGTCACAATGTTTAGGAAGGCGATTCATGCCAAAGTAACATCTGCATGAATGCCAGGATCCTTGGTTTCCCAGCAGAACATTGCCCAGAGCACCCAGAGCATCACACAGCCACACTGACAGCTTGCCTTCTTCCCACAGTGCCACAGTCTAATGATGAAGTGTTCCCAGGCATGGAAATGTGATGGCTGATCCTTTGCCATCCAATATTTTGCAAGAACCATGACAATTAGGCATTAAGCAGGAGTTTTACATGATTGTAAATGCCCTTTTATGTTGCCATACTTTATGCTGGAAAGCTATGTCATATTAATAAGCAAGGCTATGATCTCCTCTGCGAAGCTCTTGACTGCTGCTCCAATGCTTTTGATCTATTTTACTACTCAAACCATTTCCACTAACGCCTCACCATTCACAGATCCATTACTGTGTTCAGGCTTCAATTTCTTACTCCTATACTAAATACCCCTTCACAATCCTGTTCATGTCATTACTGAGTGAGCCTTAATATGTGGATATACAAAGACGCTTAAGGGGTTAATTGAGGGTAGATTATATTTAGGCCTGTTACAATTATTATGTAACTGCCAGATCACATTCATTTAAACTGACTGCAATTTTGTCCTCAGTTGTGAGTTTTCACAATCTTATGTGCTACAACCAACAGAATGTGAATTGGGTGTGTTGGATTGGGGCAAATGCATGTAAAAAAAATTAATTCATTAATACAGGTCATAGATTTAATGAAAAACAAATATTCTACCTTCTGACTGGTGCTATAGCAACTTTAAGTGGTAGTAGTGATTAATGATTGTTTATTTGAGCTTGAGCTATGTGTGTTGTCATTTGGAAGTTACTAGATACGACAGCCAAGAAGCAAAATAGGAAATCAGCCACTTAGCCCAATTCAGGCTTGAATTTTAATCGTTACATACTTTTAATTGTTGCATAATGACTAAAAAGCTCGATTGTTAATCACAGTTATTATTATGGCAGTTGATTTTGACCTAATTGAAAGGTTTAATAATTAATAATAGTTTTACTAATTGGAATTATTTTGTGCTATCTAGAAAATGTATTTTTCTCATTTAATTTTATTTTGTGTTTGTATTTGGTGTATTTTGTGTGCATGTGTGTGTGTGTGTATATATATTTATATATGTACACACACACACAAAGTATTTTACAAAGCATTTTAATTTTTATAAGCTTATGATTTTCTATACATTTAAATCATTTATTGATTTATAATAATATAAAGTATTTTTTTCTTCTCTTGATAGAAAGTAAACTCTTCTGGCATTGTAATCAGTTCTTTTTGTTGTTTGTTTTTGTTGTTTTTTTCCGTGACAGTGTAGACTTTACCTTGCACACACTATGTCATCATCTTACAAATATTAAGCTAGCGGAAAATTCTCTTCATTGCACTTTTAAAGCTCCTGATGCGGAGCTGAAGCAGCATTGAGAAGGCCTTACTTTAAGCTTCACCTCACTCTCCTGAGCCCCTGCTTTGCTCATATTAGTGAATTGAAACGTGAGCGAGCGGGAGCAGACATGGGTCAAATGCATATTTAAAACAGTCTGCACCGTCTATATATCCATTCAAATATGAATTTCTCTACTAGAACACTTCCGAATTCATCCTCAGTGTTCACACTCAGATTCAGGTGTGCAGTGGGTTTTGAAAATTGAGGTTTTAGAGACAAACTCTGCTGATAAAACAGGAATGTGTGACAGTTTGGGTCAGTGTTTCTTGGTTGAGGTTGCTCGAAGACGAATGTTAAAAACTCAGCCACGCTAATACTGGCATTTTCACAATGTTCACCATTCATTACACATACATAACATAAATAACTCAGCCTTACTAAGCCCAGTTGTATAGCTACTACATGACCATACAACTAAACAGCAGCCACACATAACCTAAATGCTGCCAGTGAGTAGAGAGAGGCGAAAAAGAAAAAAAGTAGCTCAGCAAAAAGCAGGCACTCACCTGTAGCTACTTAACCAATGTGAAATTCAAGGCGTAGTCTGATGAAGCTGCATCTTTCACATATAGGCACTCAGTACATCTTAAAGGTGAAGGCCCCACTGGGTTCCTGAGCAAGACCCTTAACCCCAAGTTGCTCCAGGGAGTCTGTCCCTGTAGTTAGGGAATGGAAGTCGCTTTGGATAAAAGCATCTGCTAAATGCCTTAAATGTAAATGTAATCTAAATGAAGGGGCTGAAAAATGATGCAGAGAAGCAGGTGGACTGCAGGTGCATCTGTGTGTTTGGTGGAGCTGAAGGAATGGACATTGAGTGTAGATAAAGGTGGACCTAATAGTCTCTCATCTGTGTGTGTGTGTGTGTGTGTGTGTGTGTGTGTGTGTGTATTCATTGGCTTTGTATCAAATGGCTCCTCACTCCCTTCATAGTTCAGTATGTAGAAATTAAAATACAGCCTCCTGCACCCTGATAGTGTATAATGTAGCGATTCAGCTGTGTATGCAGAATTCCACATGGATAAATTGTGCACTATATAGGTGTCGAAACTCAGATTTTATTTAGATAGCGCACTACAGAGGAAGTGGGGAGCCATTTCGGACTGAAAGTAAATGCGTTTTATAACAGCTTAGCCGTTAAAGAGAGGGAAAAAGACAGTATCGGATTGGTATCGGTATCTGAATCAGTATCAGACATGAAAAAATGACATCCTGTCATTCCCTAATAGATTTAATGAGCTTATTTATTTATTTATTTTATGAGCTTTGCTTACTTTTTAATGTAATTTGTAGTTTTTTCAGTAATGTATCTAATACGTGCAACCTACATTCTTCTTTCTGTAAATGAAGCAATGATTTGCACTTCCAATAAACAACAGGTTGCCAGTTAAACCACAAAAAAAAACTGTATTCCAGGTTTCTGGAAGTCAAATAGGTTCTGCAGAGATCAGATATGCACAGCAAGACGTAACAAAAAGAGCTGGAAAAAAATAGAAGAAAGGAAACGAGGAGTGTGTTCCTTTGAATTTGTCGTAGGGTTCTTGCCTCTGTGTGTGTGTGTGCATGTGTGTGTGTGTGTATGTGTGTGTGTGTGTGAGAGAGAGAGAGAGACACAAGGCATATGCCTACTTTTAATGTGTTGTATGCAGGTGAGTGGGAGAGAGCAAACTTGAGTATCTGTGAGCAAAGTGCCTGGGAGCAAGTGTGTGTGTGAGTGTATGTGTGTTTGTGTGTGTGTGTGTGTGTGTGAGACTAGGGCTGTTACACAAATATTTATTTAATTTGTATTGATTTATTTCAAACGTGTGGTGGTCTGCAGAAATCTGTCAGATATCACTGACATCTATTTTATACAAAACGAAGCAAAAATGTGGATTTATTTTAAATATTTATTTTTCAACCAGTCCAAAAACAGTGAGAGAGCCCGTGTAGCAGACATAGCTCATATCGTTTTATATATGTAGATAAAATAATTGTTAATAGGTTGTGTTTGTCCCATGTATAGATTATTGTTTCCTTGGGTTTACCCTGGCATTTGAGCCCCCAAAGTGGGATATTTATAATGCCTCATAATAAAACAGCCCAATGAGAGAGAACTGTGTGTGTGTGTGTGTGTCTGTCAGATGTGTGCAGATGAATGATGTGGCAGGTTTAAGTGAGGCAGAGTGTGTGTGAGTGTGTGTGAGGTAGCTCAGCCTGTCACTCTGATTGATTTCCTTTCTTCAAGGAGCACCACGTCAGTAGCTAAGGAAAACAACTGCTCTCTCTCTTTCTCTCTCTCGCACTCTGTCTCTCCCTCCCTCCCCCTCCCTCCCTCCTTCCACACTTTTTAAGAACGTCTCTCAGCACTGCTGGATCTTTGCCACTTATTCCTTCCTTTATTTCCAATGAAGCCTACTCAGTTGATGTTTATTGTCTTTTTTCAACCCAGTGACTGCATTTTCTGCAGTAAAACTAGATTTCTCTCAGTGCTGCACTGATTTCTCCCAATCCCACTGCTAATAAAACCACTCAAACAGCTGATTTTTGTCTGTTCATATGCACGTTATACACATGACTTCTTTTGAGATTTTGGAAGATGCTGCAATACACTTGAGCTTAAACATAGCAAAACCTAATAAAAAAAATGATAATCTCCTACACTGACATACTGACATGTATAGAAATGGACACATTATACGGCATAGCTAAAAACATCAGAAATAGGCAGCTTGAAGTCTTTCAAGTATTTTACTATACTTTTTTTTTCAGGCAAGCTTGGTCTGAAGTACACTATATGGACAAAAGTATTGGAACGCCTGACCATTACATGAAAAGGGATTCGAATGACACTGCATTCAAATACATAGACTTTAATATGGAGGTGGTCCCCCCCTTTGCAGGTATAACAGCTTCCACTCTTCTTGGAAGACTTTCCACAAGAGTTTGGAGTTTCTGTGGGAATTTGTGCCCATTCATTC
>JBBPCZ010000017.1:16822843-16841487 GCA_037974445.1 Brycinus macrolepidotus | reverse complement strand
CTGTATTTTTGTTATTGTGTTCTGTTTATTTATTTAGCTGAGTTTTTGAAGGGAACCATTTGCTTTGCGGCCTAGGCCTAGGCTAAAAAAATGTATGTAACGTGATGGGTTTTTTTTTTATTTTGAACATCTTTTGGGATTTAGATAAAAATTGACACTTTTTCTGTACTTTTCTGTGTGGTGTATTTGATGCTAACCCTGCACGTAACACAAATTATGCAGAAATCTGATGCAAATACTATTTCACAGCACTAGAAATTTCTATGTGACATTTTTCAGATATTCTGTTTAGGCCAAAGATATTTGTTTGAACTTTGTACTGATAACTGGCACATTGCAGGTAATTTTAGCTTTCTAACTTCCTAGCTAGCTAAGTGCTTTCTAGCTAGCTAACTGCTAATCTGGGTGCAGTTCAGTAGCCATGTCTCAAAAGGTTGTAGAATCCATAAAACTAAAGGCCCCGTTTAAGTGATCTCTGAAAATGTCACAGCCATCAGTGACATAATGGTTGAGACACATCTGATACTGTGAGGTGATAAATCAAATGAATGTGTGTTGGTGGTCCATCTCAGACAATAATGCCCTACCAAACCCAGGCTCTAAACAGTGAAGTGGGATGTGTATAGTTTATGAATATAATACATTGCCTTGTGTCTGGATTGAGAACCAGAGATCAAGTCCGACTCCACCCACTTGCCTAAACGTCCCTAGTCACCAACACTGAGAGAGTGAAGGTTTCCTCTGAGACATGTGAGGCTCTACTGCATCTTTTTTCATTCTGCCAGGAACACAACATCATTGAACTGCTCAACATGCTTGGAAGGATAATGCTAACTGCCAATTCAGATAATTATTTTGGCTAGTATCATTCAGAGTGATGTAGAGAGAGGGGCCCATCCAACCCACCCAAAAAAAAAAGCAATCCAGGCCAAGGCTCTTGATGGCTGTGGAATTACTGGGGGCTGAACTTATAATCTCCTGATGATTTGGCCAGTGACAGTTGCACCACTCAGGAGTCCTGGGATAATGTGTTTTTTTAAATTGCTTTCCTTATGAAAGATTTCTTTTTAAATACACTGACGTGCTTGCACCAATTATCTTAAAGCTAAGAGGGAAAATGTTGCATTTAGATCACAGCAGAAGACAGCATGGACCACCAGGCATGATCTCAGCAGGTTCCCTGTATTTATGCGCCCAGCACAAGGTGTGCCTAGCCGAGAGCTTCCACGCCAGTCGATGCTAAAGCATTTAAATACAGCGCAAGTTTCCTATTGCTTTCTCACTGTGTAATTGGAAAGGCGTGGTATTGATTGTATTTGGGCTCCTGTGGCTAATGAATAGCTCTCAGTCCAGCATTGCCCCTCTGGCCAGAGACAACGTTTACTGCAATGTACAGGCCAAGGCAGCCATTACAGTCATGTACATTCAGCCTCTTTGTTGCACTTACTACCCTTCTCGTTGTAACATTTACTGCTCTGACATATATGTACCCTCCACATTATATCTGTTACCTTCTCGATCTGACATTTATTTTGGCATTATGGCTCTGAGCCTTTACAATGGGCCATTTAAAGGCTCAGAATTATAGAGCCTGTTGTTGTATTGATTCTTAGACGTGTTTAACTCTGGTGTGCTGCTGAATGTCGATCTAGAAGCAGTGTGTTTAAGTGAATTTATTTGTTGTGTGTGTTAATGACAAATAGAGTAAAAGTCGAAAACGATCCTATACAGAGAAACTAAACTTGAGTTTTAGAGTCGTTACATAACGTTTAAAACAGTGCTGAGCTGGAATGTATCGTAGCTAACTGAAGCTGAACAGTGATGAATTTGCCACCATGCTAATATTAATTTGATTAAATGACAAAAAAGGTTATATGATTGATCCTAAAAAAGGTGCTATAAACGAATGCATTGGGCAGTCTAGACCCATAAAGGAAAAAATGCGCTGAACTATATTTTAATGTTTTAAAAAATATATGTGGAATATAACATAAATACATTGCAATATATTTGTAATTTTGAATTATATTTGGAAACATAAAATATATGATATTAAGTTACATTTATGGAATGACATCACACGGTGTATTCACAGTGAAACTCCTCCTACATTTACTATTCCTTACTCATAAAGTTTTAATCCATACTACAATTGTGTTCCATTTCAGACTATGAAAATGTGTGACTATGTAATTACTTATCGGTTATCACATACACATGTGTATACACATAAACATATATATATATATATATATATATATATATATATATATACACACACACATGATTTTCTGAGTAAAAATAAGTACACATGTTGTACTGAGAACATATTTGTTTGCTTATTTTAATTACTGTGTATTATTTGTTGACATGCAAACATCAATTATGGCCTTCACAAAAGCTATGGTACAATTTTATGTTTCTCCAGTATGTTAAACTTGCAAATGAATAGAAATTGTGCAATAAAATTTGCTGAAAGAGTGTGTGTGTGTGTGTGTGTGTGTGTGTGTGTGTGTGTGTGTGTGTGTGTGTGGTCGTGTGCTGTGTGTTGGGTTTTGTATTACTTTTTCAGCAGGCTCTATCTCTGGTGAGCGGCTCAGTGACTTTGCTGGAGATCATGATTGATGTCCAGTGTCCAAATGCACAGCAGAGCGAGTGCTAACGTTTCTGTGGATACTCGGCGCATTCATGGCAAATGATGATTGCTGCGGCCGTGTTACTGAAGCAGAAGGTTTAGAATATCAAATGACATCCATTATATCTTATCTAGTCTCTCTCTCACTCTCTCTCTCTCCCTCTCCCCCTTTCTCTCCACACACACTCATTCTCACTCTCTTTTTCTTGCTTTATCCCCTCCCCCACCTCTGTCTCTCCTTAAAGCTGTTAGATTAGCTCTACTGTTCTTGTCTTCTCTCATTATTTAGTAAGTATGAGAGCTGATGTGATTCTGCCGCACTGCAAACTCCCCCACCCAACTTCAGGCTGCTCAATACTTTCACTCTTTCACGCCTCTAATGTCCTGGTGTGTGCGTGTGTGTGCGTGTGCGTGTGCGTGCGTGCGTGTGCGTGCGTGCGTGTTTGTGAGAGAGACAGAAAAAAGTGGTGCATTGAACTTATGAATTTGTAGATCATCATCTCCGCATGAATAAAATATATCAGCACTGACCTCGCTGTGATCCTTTCATAAATTTGTTCTTTTAGCACCTTTAGCAACTGTTGCAAGGTTTGACAAACTTCGTAGAACAAAAGTCTCATTCAATTTGTATCCCAAAGATCGAAAACAATATGAATGAAGCAAACAATGTTGATTATTTCTCTGCATGTCTATATATTGGATATATTAGACGATTAAGTAAACAGATGGTTCTCGTAGTCATTGTGTTAGATGCAGATGCAGATGCAGATGCAGAAATAGGCAGATGGAAAGACTGAGTGTCTCTGACAAGGGCCAGAATTTTATGGCTAGGTAATCCAGTCAGAGCATTCCGAAGCAGAAAGGCCTACGGTGTGCTCCCTGTCAGGTGGTGAGTACCTACTGTCAGTGGTTCAAGGAGGGGCAAACCACAAACTAGTGCCAAATGCACATCATTTCTTAATGGCAGCGATGGCCACCTTATCTGGTCTGAAGCAACAGAAGGGCTACGGAGGCAGGAGACACACACTGGTTAGAATGCCCATGCTAACCCCAGTGCACCAGTCAAAGACCTTGGAGGAGGTTTCCTGGTCCGGTGAGTCTTGTGTTATTTTTACCATTCTTTTTTCTTTTTTTCTGTTTACCTGAGGCACCAGTAAGCACACTGAGAGAAAGACAAGCTGGTGGAGGCAGTGTGATGCTCTGGGCAATCCTCTGCTGGGAAAACTAGGGTCTGGCCATTCTTGTAGACGTCAGTTTGACCCGTACCAGCAAACTAAACATCTTTGCAGACCTGGTAGACCTCTTCATTTCAACACTGTTCCCTGATGACAGTGGCCTCTCTCAGACCTGACATACTGCTCACATTGTTCGCCAATGGTTTCGAGGAACATTTCAAAGAGACCAACTGCATATCAGGCAGGTGCTCACCATATTTTGGCTATTTGTGTAGACTTTAGATCTTTTTTCAAAAAAGATGTCTTTCAGTAATCCTAATTGAAGATTATCTCTGATCTGTACCAAAATGCAGAGGGAATGTATCAGACTGCATCAGAACGTTCCTTATTTTTTGTCTTTCTTAAGCTGCTACAGCTCCACACTGTGCTCTTCCAGTCTCTCCTATAGAGAGTGATTCCATGATCTTTCCAAGTGCCATCTTTGAGCAAACGTAAATGAAAAGAAAGCGGATTGCCTTTGACATGTTAAACAGATCCAAGCATACGGAGTACCAAAGCCCACAGTGGATCTATAGCAAACATACATCAGGAGAAGAGCATGTAGTTGAGTATCAGCTCGCATTTGTTGCATAATGTTTCTCCAGCTCTGTAATGAAAGGCTGGAACAGAAACCAAATGGGAAAACTGTTCAAATATGGGATATCAAAAAAGAAGAAAAAATGTCTACATAAGAGCCCAAGAGGGGCGTGCATAAAGAAAAAAGACTGAGAGGAATATCTCTCTTCCTCTCTCTCTCCCTCTCTTACTCTCTTACTTATGCTTTCTTTATTTTTTCTTCCCCTCTTTTCTTTTTTCCTTTGCCTCGCCCATTTCCTTTTTTCGTTTCTTTCACTTTTTCTGTTTTTCTATATATTGAGAGGACATGTATATATAGGGAGAGAGAGAGAGAGCTGGTCATTAACTGTCCCTGAGGCCATGACACGTGGCTTCAAGCTTTGTAGCAATTCTCCCAAGATAACTGCCTCATCCCCTGGGAACTAAAAAAAAAATGATTAGGCATTTAAACTTATTATGGAAATGTATCTCTCTCTTTTAAAAGTGCACTTACTTATCTTACATGACAAACTGAGAGGGAAGGGAGGAATGCCCCTTAGACCTGTAAATATGCACAGGGTTGTCAGAACCTAAGAGTAAGGGGGTCTGAACAAGATAGAAGTGTAACATACATTATAGTTGTGTGTGTGTGTGTGTGTGTGTGTGTTGATTCATTAGACTGATAAACATCTGTGAGATAAACACATTTGAGTGTTTTGGCAACACTATAGCGTAATACAGTCATGCCAATAAAGCTTTTCTGAATTCAGAATGGAACATGGAACTATACATATTTCCTGCCAATTTATATATTTGTTTAAGAGCACAATGTAGCTGTAATTTGTGGTGTGTTTTGCTGGTGAAGTCCCAGTGTTCCAAAATAGCTTTTTTGCCTTGTCTGATATTTTGGCTTTGGTTATTAGTGCAGCTCCGAGGCCGCTGCGTGTTAGAGGTCACTGGGTTAATGAATCTCAGAACCAGCTGACATAAGGTTTTAGGGCCGAGCTCTTGGGCTTTGAGTGCTTCATATTGCAGTGCACTTTGATTACTCCCACTCTCTGTCTGATTTATATTGCAGAGCTCAAATGTATGCAGGCAGGTCTATATGTGCTTCATGCATTTCAGATCATTAATAATATGATTCATCAAACGGTCATCATTAGCTTGAGAGCTAAATCATGCACAAATTGAAGCTGCCATCATTCGCTGTTATTGTTATTCAGCCTGGACATTTAGTGCTTTTGTCCTTTTGGTAAGAACTTCTCACTCTCTTGTGAAAAGCACACTGAGTTCACTTTAAACTCATTTCACTTACTCATGGAAATCAAAGCCTTCTTCTCAGACTGAGTGAGAATGAGTGAATGATTAAGAGGCTGACCTACAGTGAGCTGATGGCTAAAGAACAGTTTCAGTATCGGCTCTAGCGGTGGTCCCACTGAGCACAATATTTTTGTCAGTTTGGTTAAAGCACAGCGTTTATGGAAAAACAGCTGACCGGATCTCATTTAATTTGCTGGTGGTGACTTATGCAATGTTTCTGGGGTTGGGGTGAAAATTATCTATTTATTTTATTGAGGTATCGATTACGTATGTGGCATTGTTAGGGTATTTATAAGAGTTGGTGGTGTTTATGCTGTTGGTACTGATCTTATGTTTTGGTGGTTTTTGGGGTGTTGATCATGTTAATGGTGTTGCAGATGTTGATGTTGACAATGCTGAGGATGTTAATAGTGTCAGTGGTGTTGATGGTGCCAGCAGTGTTAGTGATGTTGGTGCTGACGATCTCTCAAATATTACACTTTGCACTACATGTGCTACTTTTCATTGCTGTGCCAAAAATGGCAGTTTCACAGAAGGTGGCTAAAACTTTCTTACCTCTAATGTAGGTTTCTGTAGAGTTTTTTCAAGCAATTCTATTGGTCCTTTTATCATGAAAATTCCCCTCAATGTAATGGGTGGCTGCTGTATTCAAACTGATAAAGAAAAAATATTTTAAAAATCATTGAAAAAATGTAAATTAGTGCATTTTGCAGAACAGCTGTAAAGAGTGACAGTTTGCAACTGGCGACACCATAGTGATAGCATCACTGGAACCATATGTTCCTACTATCCATTATATAGTCATTATTTTATCATTTGTGTTTTGATAACATGCTTATGTATGTAATGGATTTCTAACGTTTCTAAATTTAGAATTAGAAACGTTAGAAATCCTTTATTAAAAGTAAGCATGTAAACTCAGCACTATTTCTCAGTGGCAAAGGATAAAATTCACAACAGCCACTGTGGTGGTGGTACTAGTGGAGCTGAGAGTGTTCAGGGTTGGTGGTGTTTGTGGTCTGAGTATTGTTGATGGCATTGGTGGTTTTGCAGATTCATAGTTTTGGTGGTGTTATTGGTGTTGGTGGTGTTAGCATTGCTGGGTGAATTCATAACACTGATACTATTGGTGGTGTTGGTAGCGTTGATGGTGTTGGTGGTGTAAACAGTGTTGAGTGAATTCATAGTATCGATAATCTCAGTGGTGTTGTCAATGTTGTTGGTATTGGTGGTATTAGCAGTGTTGGGTGAATCAATATTATTGATACCATTGGTGGTGTTGATGGTGTTGGTGGCTACTTCGCTCGGTTCGCCACAGTGAAGTGGTTTATCCTACTACATCAACCACCAGCGTAAATGAGACATGCCAGATTTGCTTGGATTTCGAGGCCTTCTGCATGGCTCTTTGAGATGTCATTGACTGCCGTTGATAAGGCTTGTGGGTGTGGTGGTGGGGGCTGCCGTGTCATGCGCCTGTGAGTCAGGTTCTCTCTGGCTCTCGCGCTGCGTGGTTTATCACTGCGATCGGCACGTTGCTAAGCAACCCCACACTTTTCATTCAACGCGCTGGTATTGGTCCTGGCAGTGGCAGATAAGTGTGGGATTTGATCATAGACTCACTCGGCAGACTTCATGCTTTAATTTTCCCCCCACTGTCGATGCGCTGTAATAGTTTTAGAAGAGAGTGTAGCTTTGAATAATTAAAGCTGAAAACCTGGGCCCGTTTCATTGCACACAACACATCCGCTGTTGCTGGGAGAAGGCAAAGCTGGGCACGAGGGGGGTTCCACTGGTGAGGGTCCCAGGAGCCATGCTGAGGTTGTGTGTGTGCGTGAGCCTCAAACTTCGTTCAAGCTGCTACGTTATTGCCATCCGCTGTGACTGGCAGAGCTGTCAGAGAGACGCACCAGTGTAAATACAAGGCTGAGCGCGCTGGAGAACTTTCCGGAACAAAAGGAGCACGAAGCTGGAGAAATGCACACAGAGTCACGCCTCGAGCAAACACAATTACACACTGGAGTCTGCACAGATTACACTGCTCAAAAACAGGGGGGTGCTCTTGTTTTCCCTCTCTCTTTCTCACTCTCCCCATCAACATCTCTCTCCCTCTCCTCTAGTGAGCCTCAGCTCCCCTGGGATTTACAAATGAGGAGAATGCAAGTGAAATGAGTATGAAGATAAAAGAGGAAAAGCCCACAGAGGCCAGAGGAGCAGAGGCAGTTTAGAGCAGCTTTGTAGCTCAGGTGGAACCACCGAAGAGATAAACTACAGCTCCAGTGCTCAGCAAAGTGTCAGATCAGTGTGTATGGCAGGCTCAAGGTCTTTGGAAATGGCTTTGTAGTGTGTGTGTGTGTGTGTGTGTGTGTAGAGGTCTTAATATATGTGTGCCATAGTATGTGTGTTAATCTGGCTGGCCAGATGTTATATAGAAGATATATATGAGGAGTTTCATTCTAAAATCTTTCATAACCATCAGTAACAGTTTTGGATAGAAAGAGGTCGGGAAAGAATAACACCTGATATTTTTATTTTTCTGATGAAGGTGTTATTGATAATATAATATTGATATTGTTTGTGTGTGTAAAGTGCAGTTCCAACATAATACTGAAAAAAGGATCATTCTTGAAAGTGGTATATAATATGTTATGGAACATTATAAAGATTTTATCTATATAAAGACGAGTAAATTGTGAAAACATGCCTCTGTTAACTAGTTCACAACATGAGAAAATAAGAGGAAAATCTAAACTTTACTTGAAATAAACGTAGATAAATTTAGACAATGAATATATATTTAAGTAAAAAAGTTCTTTTGGTGCCTAGTGAACTCCAGGTGCTTATATTTGTGAGTAGATGAAAACCTTGTTGCATGTCTTCCAAATAATTTGTTAACATGGAAGTGAAGTCTTTGGACACAGCGACTGCAAAGTGGTACTATCTTCTGAAAATCAGCAACTGTGATTCTTGGAGAAGTTTTTTGTCTTTCTAACCATTTTCTTCTCCGTGTGTGCGGGTAAAATAAACATGCCATCCAGCCAGATTGTTTTAAACTCTTCAGCATTGGATGCACATTTTGGATATGGGTGTGAAGAAAATAACCACAAAGGCAATTTTCTCCTGTAGTATAGGACATTGTTTGAGAATATTAACCTGAAATGAAGCTGAAACACACAACTGTCCCAGGAGATACTGGCCATCTTGGGGCTGTCACACTCTGCATGGTGCGTAATTTTCCCTGTTAGAACACACCTGATTCAGGTCACGAATGACTTGATAATTACCTAATCATTTTGGTGATCAGTATTAGAGAATAGAAAACACACAAATGAACATCTCAGGGGCTGGCTTTGAGACCCACTCTGGAAAAGTGTGTGTGAACATTGCTGTAGAGGTGAGAAGGGCTTGTTGGGAGCACTCAGACGGTTTGTGGAGGGGCCTCATCATTCTCCGAGAGCGAAGCGATGGCAATTTTATCTGGATCTCACTAACACAGTTGCAGCAGTGGCTGATACATTATCTCTCCACGCGCACACTGGAAACGCATCAGATTACATCAGGCTCATGGGAGAGGTACTTTCAGAACAGTGGTTTAGAACCAGTTCTATGTTTAAAAATTCAACACTTTCAGCGATGTCACTATCTGTATTTCTAATGCTTCTGATGAGATGCATCAGAATTCAGAAGCTGCCAGCTTGTAAATGTAACAGTATAACTGCAGAGTAGTTTGGTCGAACATCCTGGTCCAGTCAGAAAGTGGAATAACTGTCAGCGTGAAACAAGCAAATGTGTGAAAAGTCTAAAAGAAAAATGAGTGTGTCTAATGGCTACTGCCATCCAGTTAGGTCTTAAAGCTAAAAGATCGGTCCGTTGCAAACCAAAACTGAATATCGAAACAAAAAACCCTGAACTATCATGTAAAAGCTAAACTAAACTTGCACTGTAAAAAGAGATTCACAGATGAGGAAACAAGTAAGATGAGCAGAAAGGATGTGTCTCAAATGGCTCCCTGGTCCCTTCTTGGTGTACTATGTAGGAATTTAAATACAGGCTCCTGCACAGGTAGTGTATAATATGTTTAACAAAGAGCCACTGTCAATTCAGTCATGTGTGCAGAATGCCATAATGGACAAATTGTGCACTGTATGGGTGTAGAAACTCAAATTTTAGATTTTATGTGCACCATTGAGGAGCCATTTCAGATTCAAAGTGAATCCAGACAAATGTATTATTAACTGCTCAGTTGTTGGAGAGAGGGCAAATGATGGTATCGGATTGGTATTGGTATTATCAGATATTCAGGGCTGCGATATCAGTATCAATTATCAGTATCAATTCCTGCCAAATTTAATCAATCAGCCAAGTTCTGTTTGGTGTCTGAAGTTATTTGGTGTCTATTATTTCTAAAAATGCTCAAAAGTATCCACCAATGAGTAGCTTAAGGACAGAACTTCTGTGAACAAACAACAGAAATTCTGACAAAAATGTGGGAATAAATGCTAATTTCTATGGTTTGGACTTGTGACAGCTTGTGTCCCCATGCTTGCAATCGAGCCTGTGTGAACAAAATGTTAACTTTAGTCAGACAATTCTATTTAGCGTATACACAAAATGATATAATTTATTATTAATTGCCATTAAAAAGCAATGCTTAATGTGGAAACCTATTAATAATAATAAAAAAAATCAGTGCCAGTGCTTATTTCTGCTGTAGTGTTTAATTAGTGCCAAGCTAGCAGGGTGTCATCTCAGCAATACATTTTCATTTGATGTCAGCATTAGTTTACATATAGACATTTGATGCTCATAACTGATATAGTTATGTCACGTTTACGGGTGATGGAAGACGTAGAGGGGATGCACTTGCAGAGCAACGGGTTTGTTGATTTGGAATAAAACAAGAAAAGACCAGTTGACCAACAAACACTGAATAAAGCAGAGGGGTATATAAACACATACGTAAAACAGGAGAGCTGAAAGATGGGTGGAGCTTGAGACCAAAACAGAAAGCAGAAAACACGTGGCAGGCATAAATGGGGTTCAAAATATAAACAGAAAAAGCACATAACTGACAGAAAACAAGAATTGACTGGGGTAGACATAAGACAGGATGTGACAAGTTATAGTAATATACTTCAATATATTAAAGTAATGTTTTCTCTAAAGCCTTGAACTTGAGGTTTGCATTTTATTTTTGCAGTGTTTTTTTTTGTTATCTTTCTCCTGACCTGCTCAGCCTTCTCTAGTAAGAACAGAATTATTCTGTTTACAGATAATATGAAGCATAAATCCATTTTAAAAAGACTGTTCGTCGGCTGTTCAACGGCTAGTTGCATTTTATGGGCACAAATTTCAACTATAGGCTTTTTCAAAGAGTGATTATGAAGTGACATTCATGCACTTTCATTAGAGCTTTATGAGATTCCTGTTCTTGCCATGATTCAGCTTCACTCGGCTGTAGTGGCCGCTATAAGACTGCACAATGTTCCAGAACACAGGGCGACAAACTGTCACATATTGAGTGCTTAACTGACACAGATGTCACGCCACACATCCCTTTTTTCATGCAACTTTTGGTCTTCACTTCTTGCAACGTCCCCAAACCCTCCTCTCCCTGGGAACAAATCTCACTCCAAGACTCATTGATGCGTGTGGAGGGCAAAAATTAGCCTGATCCCATAGAAGAGCTTCTGTGGCACAAATTGCTGAAAATGTTAATACACACAGTGCATCACAACTTCCTGCATAAGGGACTGCACATCCACAGACTGGTCAGAGTGCCCCTGTTGGCTGCTGTCCTTCGCCTTAAGTGCCTACAATGGGCACATGAACATCAGAACTGGACCATGGAGCAATGGAAGAAGGTGGCCTGGCCTGATGAATCACATTTTCTTTTACAGCATGTGGAAGAGAATGCACCAGGATGCATTATGGAAAGACGTCCTACTGGATGGTAGTGGCCTAGTGGGTAAGACACTTGCCTGTGAACCCGATGACCACAAGGTTGCAGGTTCAAACCCCCACTTTCTACCACTGAGCAAGACACTTAACCCTCAGTTGCTGTAACTAATGACTATAAATCGCTCTGGATAAGAGCGTCAGCCAAATGCCCCCTTTAAGTCAAGCTGTTGGAGTGTGATGCTTTGGGCAAGGTCATGCTGGGTAACCTTGGGTCCAGGAATTCATGTGATTACACGTACCACCTACCTAAACACAGTTGCAAACCAAGTACACCCCATAATTGTTGCAGTTTTCTATAATGTATTCTCTCTTTCAGCAGGATCATGTGCCCTGCCACACTGCAAAAATTGTTCAGGAATGGTTTGAGGAACATGACAAAGGTGTTGACTTGGCCTACAAACTCCACAGATCTCAATCTAACTGAGCATCTCCGGGATGTGCTGGACAAAAATACGATCCATGGTGGCCACACTGTATGTCATACAAGATTTCTTAACATCACAACACACTTTGAAGCAAATATGTGATGATTTAGGCATGATCATGATAAATGGAGCAGGAATCTTATCTGAGATCAGTCCTCCTACTCTAAGATTGTCTCTAAGAATACCAGCTCTGATAGCTTCTATTACTTGTTAGCTCCCTTAGCCTCATAGCTCCAATGTGAAATGAAAAAAGCAAACTTCAGAAACCTGTTATGACTGATCGATTACATTTGGGGAAAGGGGCCAAAACATCGCTTACATTTTATTTTATTTTTTTAACGGCTGTCTCCAGAGTGACACAAGCATGGCATCCTAGCCTGGCAAAACTGCTACTGATGAAAAATGAATGTTTGGCTCTATACTACCTATGCTTTGAGGGGGGATGATCTGGGTGAGGATTCTGAGGCTGCTGGGGTAAAGCTGCAATGGTTTTAGAAGAAGTGACAGGAGATATGCTTTCCTCTCCCCTCTTCTCTTCTCTCCTCTGTCCTCCTCACACTCCACACCATGCCTGACAGTCTGACAGTCCCACACAAGTTCCTTACTGCAGTTTCCATGCACAGCACTTTTCAGACCAGTCCCTGCTTGCTGAGTGCACCAAGCAAAGGCACGGGTGCAGTAAAACCACTAAACGAGGGCTTCCCTGTGTAATATATGAATTGTATTAATGTTATTATGGCTGTTTAAATTGTAAGCCACAATAAAAAGAGATGAGTCATCTTCTGAGAGTTCCTCAAAATCAGGTCATTGTGAAAATGTTGCTGAGTCGCCTGTGCAGAAACAGCAAACTCAGTGAAGTCATGCATGACATGATGAGATTTCATGTTGCAGTCTAATGCTGCTGGGCGTATTCAATTAAACTGGATTAAACTAAATTCCAGAGATGAGCCAAAATTCAATTTACAATTCAGATTTGCCCGTGCACTCTTGAGCGGCTTACTTTCGCTAATGAATTGAACTCGTCTGGTGAACAGAGTTGATTTTCTGAATGAACTGTGTGAAAGGGAATTGTTCCTAACTAACTTGACCTGTATCACGAAGGCCTGTAAAGTTACATTTGTCAAGCATACTAAAATAGGTCAAAAAAGATGGCAGCATTCCTTTTGAGTTGGTCCAACTTGAAGTAACTAACAGTTAAATTAAGGCCAACGCAAATGGCGAGTGTTTCTTATTAATATGTTTTATAGTGCATTATTTGTGAAATTGACTTTCTTCAGATCTGGTCCACTGCACAGTACAGATTCATGCCTTTCTTGCAAGTGTGCTAAAGCAGGGAAAACCAAGCCACGCAATGTTGTGGCTTCTCCAGCATTAGAGATAAGTGCCAAAGCAGACAAGAGAGCAGCCAAAAGCCTGATATCAATTCCATAAAAGATTCATTTTGTTTGTACGTGCATTGCTGGGTATATTCATGCAATAAAACATCCGAGCTTGTATCAATGGATCTATAGGACTATAGGTATGCTTAAAAAACTTCGCAATTTAGGGCGTACTTACAGTAAGCCCACATGTCTCGTACCATGCCCAAGCCGTGCCTCCTCCTGGCTTCTTCCCTGGTCTGTGCTCACATTTATTCATCCCATACCTTCAGATCCTGAACCACCAATGTTTTTAGGCTTGTCATGACATTGTTCAGTGGTTCATTGGTACCATGAGCATGACGATAGTCATCAGTTTATGGGGCCTGGTGGTTAGGGAGTTGCCCCAGTGACCTTAAAGTCATGAGTTCAAATCCCAGGACTGCCAGTGATACCACTGAGGTACCCTTGAGCAAGACACCGTCCCCACACACTGCTCCCCGAGCACTGTGTCACTGGTTGCCCACTGCATCCTCGGGTGAATGGATTAAATATAGAGAACAGATTTCACACTGTGTGCTGTGCTGTGTTCTTGTGTGACAAAAAATGGCCACTATACAGTTTTACCAAATATGCAAATACGTTTGTTGTATCCAATTTTTCCTGTTTACTCTTGTGTGCCCAAAATGGCAGCAAAAGCGCCATTTCTGCAGTAGACTAAAGTGATTCCTTTGCCACCATGTTTGTTAAATGGGATGGTCACTTTCGAGTTTCGTGCTTGGGCATGGTTAGCGATCACACTAGTTGCATACCGTGCCCGAATCTAACTAACCCGCACCTGGGCTGACTTCCTCAAGCGTGCCCGGGCATTGTACAGAACAATCACTCTGATCAAATGAACTGCTCAAGCACGGTACAGATCGCCTAATGTGAATAAACCCTTAGCTGATGCCCAGTTGTAGTGTACTATCAAATCTGTTTCCAGCTCTCTGGCTTGTCTACAGTAACAAAATGCAGATCTAAATCAACTCCTAAATAACAATTGTATTATCATTGTACACACTATTTAGAGCCAACAAAATAATGAAAGGAGCACTAATCTGCTAAAAAGAACATTAAAAACATGATTTATACTGCAAGTGGACCAGGGCTAGTGCACAGCATTTTATCAGATCTATTCAACCAGCTCCCATGCTGAGCAGTCTGTTCATGTGAATGAGAAATTGCTGCTGCTGAGCTGTTTTTGTATGTGCTAGATAGCCTACCTAGTTATCCAGGTTCTTGCCCCCAAGGTTCACCAGAGCATGTATCCAAGCAACACATATGTAAATGGGATGTAAAGATGTTTTGCTAATGGAAAGGAGCATCAGCTTCCATTCATCAAGCAACAGCACCCATTTATCCATTCAGCTGATTATTTTTGGCCACTTTTAATAATCAAATTCAAGTATTTTAATGGAGCACGCATATGAGCCAAGACTACATTATGTCCTGCAGTAAAGATGCTGCCTATTTTTAGTAGTTCCCCTCCATCTGAAGTTACCAGTTGGTTGTGAAATTTTAAAACTGATCATAATTGATTTTAATAATATTTTAAAAGTATGCTATCATTTTGTGCCCAAAAGAAAATTCACTGGTCCGTGTATTTTAAAAATTGCTCAGAATTTTGCCAAGATAATCAAATCAAAACATGATAAAATTTAATATTTCATAATGCGTTGGAATATTTTCCAAAAAAGGGTAATTACATCAAGTCATTGTGAGACATTTTTGGAAACTATAGAGTTTTAAATTTTAAATCTGCACATAGTAACATTCCCACAAATGAAAGAGAAAGTGGTTCATGCCAAACACGCATCCATAAAAAATTTAAGCGCTGTGCCGCTATTCTGTGTTTCTGCTCAATGTGAAGGGTTGATGTGTTTGGCACAGTGAGACAAGATGCCTTTAATTTGTTTATTCACCCTCATCTTTAGTTTTCCTGACATCACTGCCTGGCATCTTCAGTTTGTAGCAGCCGCCCAGTGCATAGTGCTGACTGAAGCTAGAATCCAGTGCATTAGAACCTACTGGAACTGCCTAAGCACAAATCTCTGTAACTGGACACCACAAAAGGCTGGGATTATCTTATATAATATAGATCATTTCTGCCTCCTTTGGGAGCCAAAAGAAAATGATGAACTTCTGAGTTACAGAAGCAGAGGCTTCTACTAATCCCTCTATGAGCATGACAGATGGACAGATGGCACCCTTTAAACTTATTGATCTGCAGTTTACGCCCACCATATGCCCACCATAAACAAAACTACTGATAACAGTATAATCATGTAACTATTGGAAAAGCTATGTGAAACCAACAAACCAGTGATGAAGTTTCCTCTTAATAAAACCATGGGTGAACCACTGTTAACCATTTTACAAGCTATTTGGCATAAGTGACTAGTGGAAGCACCAATTTGCTAAAAAGAAAATCATTTTTCATCATCAATTTGATCAGCCCAATAAAAACACAATGCCTAAGGCACTAATTGCTATCAGACCTTCATTCTTCATTCATCCTGTAATTGCCTGTTAGCAGTCAGCGGTCCAAATGCAGAGCTAATCAAACCTTTGTAGAACAGGTCTTGACACTGTGGATTATTAATTCATAAATAAAAAATTTATAAAAAACAAAGAACAAATAAAAAACACACTGATGAAAATATATCATTACTCTTTCTTGAATAAGCACACACGCTAAAAACACTACACATAGCCCAAAGCCTGTTCTATTGTGTGCTGCATTCATCGTGTGGAGGCAGTGTGGATGCTAATTGCCACTGATGGCGTTTTTATTGCAGGAGTCATTGTTGATTGTGCTATGTTTAATGTTTGCTGGTATCGGAGCTGTTTATTGAGTTACAGTAAGGCATTCGCAGCCGGAGAAGCAGGTGTGGAGGTTATGCTAGAGGGGTGGCCGGGGTGCCATGGCAACCCCTGAAATTTGATTGGCCATCCAAGGTGCCACGACAAAACTTTCTTTCTGGTAACTGGATGATTAGAATGCTTCAGCGTATGACCACCAGCATAATGAAGTAAAAGTAAGTTTTGCCAAACTGCGCATACACTGTATGGGCAAAAGTATTGGGAGACGGCTGTTTTTCAGGGTTTGGGCTAGGCCTCTGACTTCCAGTGAAAGGCTTAATCTTAATACTTCAGCATACCAAGACATTTTGGGCAATGCCATGCTTTCAACTTTGTGGACACAGTTTGGGGAAGAACCTTTTCTATTCCAGCATGACTGTGCCCCAAGTGCACAGAGCAAGCTCCATAAAAACATGGTTGGATGAGTTCGGTGTGGAAGAACTTGACTGGCCCGCACAGAGCCCTGACCTCAACCCCATCCAACACCTTTGGGATGAACTGGAATGGAGATTGCGATCCAGAAACACTCCAAAATCTTGTGGAAAGCCTTCCAAGAAGAGTGGAAGCTGCTATAGCTGCAATGGGGGGACCAGCTCCATATTAAAGTCTATGTATTTGAGTGCAATGTCATTAAAGTCTGTTGGTGTAATACTGTAATACTGATGTAAAACTTTTAGTGCAAATAATCATACACATTATTTAAGTCAGTTTGGAAAAATAAAAAGGAATTGATACAGTTCTTTTAGAAGATATATAATTAATAAAATTAGAAAGTGGTCACATTACAGGAGAAGGCAGAAACATTTTTTACTTCTGTTGGATGTGAATCTAAAAACATTTTATTCTGAGTCATTTTGGACCATTTCTGTTGGTTTATTCATCAAGTTGTTTAATTAAAGGGTGGCTGCTGTGTTCAATTGATGAATAAGAAAAATGGAGATATAGTTTTCCTTGGACAGCATCAGTGTGCTTTTATTGAGTTCAAAAGCATGTTATAATTTTGGTTCACATAGAGGAGAAAGAGTACAATAAGTCTTCATCTTGTTCTCTTTTCTGAAATTACACATTTATAGACTTCAGTTTTCTGAAGATGCTACGGCCTTCCTATGGCCAGCCCATTCCTAGAGTGCCCACTGCTCTTTTCTTCAATGACAGGTCTTTTCTGAGTCTATTTCTGCAGTGTTTTTTAAATTTCTTTATGTTTTTATGTTCTTTTTCTCCCTGTTCCTTGGTTTGTAGCGTACTGTGGGTTTGTTTTCTGAGAACTGTGCTCGGAAACAGTTAAAGCTGTATTGTTTTCACTGTTGATTTTCTTCTGCTTGACCTCTCTCTCTCTCTTTCTCTTTCTCTCTCTCTCCCTCGCCTATGCTCTTTTCCCTCCATGGCCACAGCCAGCGCCTAAACAATTTGAAGGCTGTCTTTGTGTATTATAGAGTGCAACCAAACCATTTACTTTGGGGGAATGTCCAGAGAGAGGGTGTGTGTGTGTATGTGTGTGTGGTGTGGTGTGTGTATCCCAGTGTGTCTGAGTGCGGCAGAGATGAAGACAGCTGCAATCATGTCTGTGTGTTCCTGAAACCTTCGTATAGTGCACTCCTCCGGTAAGAGTCTCGGCTTTCTTGTTCTTTTAAAATTCACCTGGTCCTTTTTTTCTGAAACCACAACCTCCACATACCCGCATGCAGCTGACAAAATCAAAAGTCATACTTCATAAGATACTTCCTTAAAAAAAAGAGCAAGTCTGAAAGTTTTAGAGCCCTAATGATGAGTTCACCAAACTATTTCAGCCTCTTTTTTTTTTTTTTTTTAAAAAAAGGACTCTACCTCCTCCCTCTCACTGCAAGAACCTTTCCGTTAAACAGTGGCAAGATCAAACACCAAAGAAAAAAAGCCCTTTCAGTTCCATTCAGTCCTCTATATTTGTCCCGCTTACTTTTTTCTCTCTCTCTCCTAGAGCCTTTCAGCCCTCTCTGTGTCTCTCTCTGACAGGAGTGAAGTGCTGATGAGCGGCTAATGGAAGGTTTTAATAAATCACCATGCAGCTCTGCCATCTATCTCTTTTTGATTTGGACACTGGTCAAATCTCATTACAGAAATCACCAAAGGACTGCTGGATGGAAACTTCCAGTCCAGCACTGCCTCCACTGTCAGCGCTTTCACTCTGTGCCAGAGCAAAGCTGCCTTAATGCCTATTCATGACACACACACACACACACACACACACACACACACACCCTCTGTAAAAGTACGATCAAATGGTGTGTTAATATTCGGA
>JBBPCZ010000017.1:16802550-16822743 GCA_037974445.1 Brycinus macrolepidotus | reverse complement strand
ACACACACACACACACACACACACACACACACACACCCTCTGTAAAAGTACGATCAAATGGTGTGTTAATATTCGGATGAACATTTCAGTATTAATTAGAAGGCCGTTAGGGATCGTGCCTATCATTTAAAGATCAGCCCCTCTAAGTCACAGAGCGCAGACATGGTTGGATTATAAAAAGATGTGTAAGTTAGATAAGCAGTGTTAAAGTGAGCTCGCCTGATTCTGTATTGAGGTTAAAAAGTTATTAATGTCAAAAATGATTGGCTCTTTAGTGCTGAGCATTCTTATCCATCCTTTGCCTTAGAGCTCTTTCAGCTTCTTAGCTCTCCGCTCCCACACCATGCGCTATTTCAACAGGACACTCTCTCACTCTGGTCGGGGTAACAGAGAGTTGAGAGTCTGAAAGCAATGCATAAGCATAAGCAGTTAGCAGGGTGCTCAAAGTTTTCCATCACATTCTCACTTTTGCACTGTATGTGAATTTACAGTCTTAATGGGGCTTGAAATTTTGAACTGCACCCAAATATAGCCTAAGAACTTTCTATACTGAAATTTAACCTTACCCAACCCATAGCACCAAGCTGTGAATCCAGACCTGCCTATAGCCTGACAAAATCCAAACACAATTGTAACCCTGCAAAATTCTGTCCAAACCTGACTATAAGCCTGCAAAATTCTGTCCAAACCTGACTGAAACCCTGAAAAATTCTGTCCAGACCCAGTCATTGCCCTGCAAAATACTGTCAAAACCCAACGGCAATTCTACAAAGTTTTGTCCAAACTTTACAATAGCCCAACAAAAAGTTGTTCAAACCTGACTATAACCTGACAAATTTCTGTCTGAACCTGATTGTTCCCCCACACAATTCTATATCAACCTGACTGTAACTTCATTATTTTTTCCCAACCTGACTATAGCCTAACTAAATTTTGTTCAAATTTGACGGTAGTCCAACAAAATGCTATCATAACTTGACCATACCCCAGTAAATTTCTGTTCAAACTCAATCATAGCTCAACAAAATGACTAGTACTCAACAAACGTCGGTCCAAACCTGACTGTAACCCAAGAATATTTTGCCTTAAATTGACACAATGCTGTTTTATTTGCTGTTTTGCTGTTATTCGTTTTCACAGATGTGTTGACCTTAATTAATTCCAGTTGAAAAGGAGGTGTTAATGGAGGCCAGACTTAAAGGTGGAAGATGGGCTGTGAAAAATCCAGATCTGAAAACTGAATCTGTAGAAGTATTTGGGAAATGATGCCTAAACCTGACTAAACCATGCTGAGAATTGTCAGGTCCTGTTGAGTTCTGGCAATTATTCAAGCTTTAATGTCAATCAAACTATATGTAATGTCTATGCCTCTGAGGCAGAGTGTTTTGTTTGCAGTATGATGAAGGATTTGAGTAGCATCAGCACTCTGGCAGCCCTCTGCTGTGGTAGGGTGCAGTGTGAAAGTACTAAGAGGACAAAGGGAAGAGGCTGGAGGAAAGTGGAGGAGGAGGTGAGGAAGACAATCCGAACTGTTGGTTTGGATGAAGTATAGTCCTGGCACTTTGAATGTGTTTCTGACAATTAGACTGCAGATACTGACAATGTGCTGAGGGGGTGGAGGAGGTCACTAGTATGTGTGTGTGTGTGTGTCTATGTAGTCTAATCTCAGAAAGAAAATGTATGAATTGTGTGTCATATTTGCAAAAGTGATTCCAGCACTGAAAATACTGTTTTCCAGGTACAGAATGTAGACTGACCAGCTCTGAATATTTCAGTGAAATATTCTATATGGTTAGATGAACAAAAGGACAAAGGAGACAAAAGATATCTGGATATACACAGATTGTCAAAAGTATCGGGACAGTTACGGGAAGATGTTCCAAAGAAATGTGCGTCATGTTAGAAATGGTCAGTTAGGCTGTTTAGACCGTGCAATTTTTTGCTATTAAACTGAAGGAATGACAAAAGTGTTACATTATGATGCCAGGGCTCATCAGAACACAAAGCTTTCTGGTATAACTGATGATGTTGGTCCTGACAAACATTTTTCAGCTTTTGTGAATAAATTGCATCTACAATATAACATATCTTCTCTTAAACTGTAATAAAAAAAACTTCAATGGAAATGTATTTGTTTCAGCATGTTCAGTCAAGGGGCGGCCTGGTGGGATTGTATATATGCATAGAGTCTGCATATGTGGAGTTTGTATGTTCTCCCTGTCGGCCTGGGCTTCTGCCGGGTACTCCGGTTTCCTCCCACAGTCCAAAAACATGCATATCAGTTGAACTACAGATGCTAAATTGCCCCTAGGTGTGAGGATGTGCTTCAAGTCTGTGTATTTGCCCTATGATGGACTGGTGACCTGTCTAGGATGTTTCTCTGCCTATCAACCAATGGGATAGGCTCTAGCACAAACAGCTAGGTTTATAAAAATATCCAATTATATGCATATGCAAGTAGCTAACATCTCATTTGCATATCTAAAATAATTTTTGCATGTTAAAAGTATTTTTGGCACACTATGGTGCAATACAAGAATACTGGTAAGAATATCAGTAAACAAAAAGTATCAAGAACATCAACAAGCAACAATTCATTGTGATATATGTTGTTTAAAAATACCCTGTTAACACGTAGCAATTTATCTTAATGCACCTTTGAACCAAAAGGTGGTTAATGTATATAATAAAGACCAATGTTTTGTACTTGTAAGTGAAAATTAAGATTTCCAACTGATTAAAAGGTGTTCCCAGACTTTTGACAGGCATCGAGCATACATTCAACATCCACCTGCTTGGTTCATTTGTCAATCAATCAAAGGACCAAAAGTTAACCTGAGATGTGTTAGGTTATAGAGGATGAAAAATGATATGTATTTTTTATTATATACTTAAGAAAAAAGTACCATCTCTTATGGGATGAGTAGGCCTACTACTACCAAATAGATAGTTGGCTTCACATTTGCACGCTGTGTAAGAACGGAATGCTGGCTTTCAGCTTATCGCTGGCACCACCAAACTATTGCATAACATTCCAAACACTGACTCAAAAACTCACAGAAGCTCGTCACATTTCGCTTTGTCTGGTACATTTAATCTTTGAGGTCTTTTCTGCAATCAAACAAGAACCATCTGCTATTGGATCAAGCACAAAACTGCTCATTTCTATTAAATGTAGAAGATTAAAGAGATCAGAGCCGAAGTTTAGCAAAAGCTCTTTTAATTTCTGATGTATCGCTCGGCTGCACAGGTAATTGAACATCTCATTACAAGGCTCTCCTTCTCCCCTCTAATTCAGCCTCTGTTTTATCTCACACTGAGTGTGCTCTAAGCATACACTACTACAATCCAGCTATTAGTTTAAACATTGCGTTCTCTTTTCACCTGTCATGTTTGTGTTAACCTTTCGAATAAAAAATGTCCTAAACCAGTATGACATGTACGTTTCATTTGATGATTTCGTCATTGTTGTTGTTGTTGATTTTCAGTGTCAACAGCTACTTGCCTGCTATAACTCATCTGCTGTTCTGGATGAGTGAGCAAAGCTGTTCTTTTTAATAAGGGCAATCATAAGTGAGCATGAGCAAGCTGTCCTGTGAATTTAATAGGAGGCACATTCCACTTTGGCTTGCCTACATGTGAGTCCTTGGTCTTGCCTTGTAACCATTTCATAGTTCCTTTGGCTATTCTGCATTATCAGCTTTAACATTATCTAATCTAATGTATTGTCTGCAATACATTCAGAGTCTTTGGCTTTGTCCTCTTTGGTCTTGCAAGCCAGGTTGCCAGTCGTGAGAAGCCTGTTGTGTTACGTTCCTAAAAGGAAAAGTTTGGCAAAAAAACGAATTTACTCAATTTTCCACTTACCCCAGATGCCTCAAGACATGTTTGGTGTCACCCAAATCCTTTCTATAAATACATCCCTAAAAACATTCGTTACCCCCCAAGCTGCATCCAGCTCTTCATTAAAGTGAAGCAGACTTGTGGACATGGACAAGGTATAACTTACTGTAAGCTATAAAAATAAATTAAAGAGTGAACCTCTACAGACAGTCATTTAAGACAACACCAGAGCTGGAGAGAGCTGGTATTAAAATGTTTTTGCTACATTTGGTCTACATGGAAAATTGTGTAAATTAGAGTTTTTGCATAACTTCCTTTAATATTTCCAAAAACCACAACTTTGACAGGATAGGGACATGCATGCATTTGAAGGACAAGCAAAATGACAGACAGACTGTACTTTTTGTGCAATCTGTTGGGACAGGCAATATACAAAACAGGGCTACAAGAAAAACAGACCTGCAGTAAACAAACTAGGAAACAGCGAGTTAATGTTTTAATGAAACCTATCTAGAAGAAGCAATACAATGAAGCTGTGAATATTTTGCTATTAAAGGCTCAGTGACGCACACAGCTAATCAAAATGAAACAGACAAAATCGTGATAGTAGTGGCCTGCTCAGCTTGCTATAAATATAAGATACTTCATGTATGTTTGGGTGGAGTTTCTGAGGCTTAGACTTTGTCCCACTTTAGGGGTCGTTGGTGAAACTAGAACTTTCTCTGTGCTGGTATGTTTCTATCGCAGTATAAAATAAATGACATGTTGCCTTCACTGTTGCGTTATAAGCTGTCATCCCTGTTGGACAACATCTCCCACTCCATGCAGGAGACTTCAGTGACAGGCTGCTGCACCCACGGTGTGGGAAGGAGAGATTCCGCAGGTCTTTCCTTCCAGTTGCTGTCAGACTTTACAACGAACATCTTGCAGTTGACCACACACACACAAACAAACAAATGTCATGGACTGATAAGTACAATATTTTCTTGTGTGTAATATTTCTGGTAAAACGTGCAATTTTTTTGTGGTTTTCTGGGGCAACACATGCAATTTTTGGGATGAAAGATTAATGTGAGCAGTGTGCAATCTGTCTTGGTGCATTATTATTGTTTGTCAATCCTGCTGCTTATGTATATATATCCAGTGTTCATACACATATATCCACTATGTACATATACACATACTTATACATACATAGGTTTATATACACGTATATATTTACATACACACACAATTGTTTATATTTATATTGTTGTATTATTTGTATAGTGTGCTTTTTATATTATACTGTTGTATAGCTTTTATTCTATTGTTTTTGCTGCTCTTATCTTTGTAACTTTGTACTGTCCACTTTCTGCCGTAGCAATGTAAATTGCTCTTTTGATAAATCTGTTCTTCTGCTTGAAGGTGCTTGGATTTTAGACTTTGCTTTAGTTCAGTGGCCCTCCGTCCCAGAGGCTGTGAGCTACACATGTCTGCGTTTATGCTGTCCTAACACATGCTGTCATTATCAAACCCTTCATGGGCTGAGTCAGGTGTGTTGGAGCAAAGAAACACAAAAAATGTGCATGCAGAGCATGGGGGAGCCCAGCACTGAGATTGAGAACCACTGAAGTAGGCAATAGTCTGACAGAAAGACTTTGATGGTGAGGAAGCAGTACCTTTAGGTTAAGTGCTTTGCCCAAGGCTACTACAACATAGTCTATATCCTTCTTACGTTGAATATTTTGTGTCCACTTGTAAAACTGAAGTAGCTTTATGTACCAAAACAGATGCAACCTAGTTTTGCATTATTATTTTCCAGCCTCTTTTTATCCCTTAGAATGAAAATTGTTAATTTGCCTTTAAGAGAGATAAAGTAGTGCTAGAAAGTTTGTGACATTTTTAGCTTTCAACTCTGGCCTAAAATGTGGACAGATCTTCATCTAAGTCATACCAAATTAATAAAGAGAACCCAATCAAACAAATAACATATTTCCATTTATAAATTAAATGAAGTGATTCAGCATTAAATATGTTGTGGGCAAATGTATCTGAACCTCTAGAATTATGAACTCACGATAAGAGATCATTAGGATCAGGAGGTTCAGTCAGCTAGTGACGAAGGATTTAATTGATAAAAGAATGATAAAAAAGCTACTTAATATAATCTTTCTCCACTACCATTAAAGTTCATGCAGCAGTTAGTTAGTGATAGAGGTTACAATGGGCCCTTACATGCTGCCCACATATAGTGAATGGCAAATGCTCTTTGACCTTTTGAAAGGGGCCAGAAAAGCCAAGACAATTCACAAAGGGTACTCTTTTAAGTTCTAATTTACTCAAGAGGGGAAATTCTAGCCACTAAGGGGCCGCCTGTCAAAGATAAATGATAAGTGTATCAGAAGGACAAGAGAATTGTATTCAGTCAATATAACCATGAATACTATGCCATTCAGGGGCTGGGGTCCACGCAAAAACAGGATGTCACGCATCTGACGTCCTTGCGATGTTCACACGTACAAAGCATGGTAGAGAAAATTAAGTGCAAGACCGATTTAACTGAGTGACATTTGACCTCGTATCTACTGAAAAACAGGGTGGAGATTTGAATATTCAATTATTACTCATATTGGCTGAGAGCCAGTGAATAAGTGTATTGTATTCTGAGGTCTATTTAACCTGTGTGTAAAGTCTGCTGGAGAGAGCATCTGATCACTGCTCCCAAGGACCATGAAGCTGACTTTATAAACAGTGTTGCCTCAACTGTCTGACTGCGGCTGATTTTTTGGACTTAGAAAAAGTTTTAGATTTGGATTCCTGCTCCAATTTTCTCCACGACACTAGATGAGTGTGGGTGACTCTTCTTGATAGTGAAGATGGGTGACATCTTCACCATCAAATCTGCTCTTCAGCACACGTTTTTAATTATATGCCATGTCTCAGTTCAAAGAGATTTCCAAGGATCTCAGAAAAACAGCTGTCAGTGCTCATCAACCTGGAAGTGGTTACAAAACAATTTCTACGGAGTTTGGGCTTCACCAATCTAATCAGACAGGTAAAGTGCAAAGTAAAGTCAACATGATTGTTTCACTCTTCAGGAGTGGTTATCCAACAAAACTCACTCTTAAAGCAAAGCGTATAATATTTTGTGAGATCACAAGAAGCCTTAAGGTTACATCTAAGGATCTGCAGGCCTCTTTTGTACTGGTTAATATCAGTGTTCATGAGTACTCCATCTGGCAAACACTGAACAAGAAGGGTGTATTTGGAATGATGGCACTGCTGCCTGTTTACAGTTTCCTAAAGATGAACTGGATGTAATTTTATGGCTTAAATGAGAAACATTTTTTTTGGTAAAAACTGTTTTGTAGCATAAGAACCTCCTCCCAACTGTGAAACATGGTGGTGGTAGTATGATGGTTTGGGGCTGTTATGCTGGTAATGGACAAGGACAGCTTGCCATCATTGATGAAACTATTAGTTCTGGACTGTATTGGGAAATTCTACAGGAGAATGTCAAACCAACCATTCATGAACTGAAGCTTAACAGA
The DNA here is from genome assembly GCA_037974445.1 of Brycinus macrolepidotus. Classification (NCBI taxonomy): domain Eukaryota; kingdom Metazoa; phylum Chordata; class Actinopteri; order Characiformes; family Alestidae; genus Brycinus; species Brycinus macrolepidotus. The sequence goes on along the minus strand of JBBPCZ010000017.1, from coordinate 16,815,367 downwards.
AGGTTAGTCTTGAAGAAAGACAATGACACTAGAAAGACAGAAGGTAAGCATAAGAAATATTGTGGTTTGGAATGACTGAGTCAAAGTACACATAGTACAAATTTTCAAACAAAGAGAAATTTTCTGGCTGGACACGGAAGTGTGGAATTCATGGTAGAAAGCCCACTGAGTTTATGGAGTTTTAAAAGTGGAATGGGCCAAAATTCCCCCAAGTCAGCATGAAAACAGGAAACATTTGGTTGAAGTCATTACTGCTCAAGGTGGTAACAAGTGTAATTGGAAGTTAGAGGTTCATATTTTTTACCAACAAAGGTGGTTAACATTTGATTGTTTTGTTGTGCTTTCTTTATTGTTAAGAGAAAGATCTGATCACATTTTAGGCCAGAATTATGTAGAAATTCACAGATATTGAAAGGGTTCACAGACTTTCTAGCACTGTACAGAAATGCTGGGAAAAAAAAACATTTTTACTCATTTCATTTGTGCAGATTCTTCTTGTAGAAGTAACATGTTTGTTTCCTAGCAAGAACTGAACAACGCAGATTTTCCACACTTCCCTCTCTAATAACTGCTACTCTGACTGTTTTTGCAGAGTTGTAGACATATATGGACTTTATACACTGGGAATACAGGGAATATTTTCAAAGTTTAACCATGCTTAAATACATCAAAATCTTCAATAAAAACAAAACAAAACAAAACAAAAACAACAAAGAATGCAGTTTTCCATGATATGGGTTAATCCTTCGACAGTGACTTATTGCAATTTATTTAAATATAGTTACATTTAAATATAGTTGCAAATTATTAATTGCATCCATTGCTTGGAATTTAAGTGATTTAAATGTGTCTATTGTACATGAACAAATTCGTGTATTCATCAACACAGTTCTTGCAAAAAGAGGTTAACTGAAGGACTGTGTTGATGCAATTGTGTTGATGCAACCAGTTTAATTCATGTGCAACCGACTGGCACATTTGAATCAGGTTAATTCAAAGCACCATTTCTTTCAGAATGTTTTTCTTCCAGCCAAACCAAACTATGCGCAATAACAACATTTCATCTCATTTGAATCATAATAATATATCTACTATCCTCCTTACAAACTATTTGAATCGAAAATTTAGAATCTCCATTTTTGAGATCCTACATTATTCAGATCCTTTTCAAAGACACTTTAAATCCTGAGCTTTCCCCTCTTACAGTATTAGTGTGTGTGTGTGTGTGTGTGTGTGTGTGTGTGTGTGTGTGTGTGTGTGTGTGTGTGTTTGTGTGTGTGTGGGTGGGTGGGTGTCCATAGCCACCATAGCTGATTTCCACTCTGGACAGTGACAGATTTGCATTCAACTTGCAGCATTTCTGGTCCTGACCTGCTTTCTTCAGCTGTGTATGGAACGCTTTCCATTCAAGGTGGAATCTGCGATTAACTGCAGGCTGGTCCCGGGGCACTCTGAGGCAGCTTGAGGCAGCTTGTGGTCGATACAAGGAACACGCTTTTGTTTTTGGCATTTCCCATAATTTGTCGAAATTTCGTTTCCACAGAAGTACAGTATGCAAAAATTAGCCTTGTGCCGCATGCCTCTGGGCTGTTTAGGAGCGTTTGGTACAATGGATGGGCTTTGATGGATCGGCTTGTTTTGTTACTATAGAAACATAGAGATGTGGAACAGGGGACAGACAAAAAGATGGAAAGATGGAGAAAGAGAGAAGGAGAGAGACAGAGAGAGACTGAGGCGCAATAGACCTTCAAGCAATCGTCAGGTCACAATTTCCATTACATTGCATCAGTTTGGAAAGGGAGGGGGTCATGTTTTCATGGGCCCCTCAAAATGTCCTCTATTCTAGGAAGGTTCTGCCTCAGCTTGGTGGGCCAACGAGCTGTCTCAGCCTGCAGCGTACATTTCTTGTTACTGTGGATGAGAGCCGAGCAGAACAGTCAGTATATGGCCTCAGGCCTCTTCCAGCAACAAGCAAAGTAAACAAGAGTAAACAAGAGGTACCAGCCACCCAGCCCACCGCCATCACACATATTCCCCCCCGAACCACTGAGCGTCTGAGTGTTTATTTTTGTCCTCCTGGAGCTTCTTAAAGACCTGCTGCTGTGAGAAGAGATTTCCAAAATCCCGGATTTGTTTGGTAAAATCACAGTCAATTCGTAAACATTTGTAATGAAGCAGCTTGCTTGAGAAACATCAGTACTGTTTAGGATGAGCAGGTAAAGTCAATTTGGAAAATTCATAATGATGCAACCACAGACCAATAGTTTGAGTACATAATAATTAATGTCAATCATGTATGAGCAAATAGAGGCCCAATGCAGAAAACATGTACCGAATGTATTTCTTCACTGATCTGTTTGTCAGTTTATTCATCCTGGAACACTCTGTTTATTGAACGCTGGAGGTTTACTGGAGAGATGATGTCAACTTATGTTGACAAGTACAGTTGTATGCAAAAACACCCACAGTCCAATTGCACATTTTGTTGATTTTCTACATGAAAATAAGGACACATGCTCTACAAGGAACAAACGGCATGTCATTTTCCTGCTGATTGGAATGCACAATTTGTATTTATTTAGTTTAACATAGTGGGAAAAAATTAAACATAATGTTGCACAGGCCATATTATATGATTGTCCCATAGTATGTTAAATTCAGCAAATAATCAAATAAGTGTCTTCTCCATGTATTTTCACTTGGAAAACCAGCAAAATATAATCTGACTCTAATCTGGCAACCCAATTTGTGCATTTCACTGTAATATACAGCTTTGTAAGTCCACAAAACTTTTGATTAGGCATCTCTTTGCTCTGCATCAGTCCTACCAGGTAAGAATTACATCTGTCTCTTGAAATCCTGTCCATTTTTAGCCCACTCTTCCATGAACTGGGTGCTCATTTCAGCTCAAGCTCCTGTGCACCTATTTCAGCATTTCCCTGCTTTTCCAAACTGAGAACTGGAGTTAAGGGCTGGTGATTTTGTTAGTCAGCCAAAGTCTCCCAGTGTTTGTTTGTGTTTGTTGAAGCAGTCATACCCAGAAACCCAACATTCATCTTGGAATGTGGGAATGTTGATGCTGTGGAACAAGTTAGAGGACTGAAATGTGGGCTAAAATAGACCAGAGATGTAATCCTTACCTGACAGGATACCTGCTGGCATTATTAAGATCATACAATCACACACTAGAGGAGACATGATGCAATTTTTGTCAGGGGAGTTCATGTGGATGTGTTAAAAGCATCCGCATCAAAAAGACATTCTTTGGAGCACTGCCACAAAAGAACCACGTTTGGTTCCCTAAAGAACCTTTCACTGAATAATTTTAAAAGTATGAAGAACCTCATAACAGAACTTGAAAGATCTTCACATACTGTGAAGGTTCTATGCCAGTTAAAGATTTTTCATAGACCCACATAGACTATGTGAGAACCAAGAACCATTCAGGAACCTTTACTTGTAGTGAAGTGAAGTGGGAAAGTGCTACGAATGCACACTTTATCTGATCTTATAAAAAGAAAAAAAGATGAATCATTAGAACAAACCCAAGAGTCCAGTCTGTGGCTCAGTTCCTGGATACAAGCAGGACTGGAATATAGATTGCTCTTGGACAATTTATAATAATTATAATAATAATTAAGCAGTAAATGACTCAAGTGGAGCTATGTTGTGATGTATGGACTGCATCTAGACAAACTAAATGTACCTCCTTAAGGAATAGTTTGACCACAATGCTAATGTTAATGTAATGATAAGAAATGAAACTCACAGCAACCCATCAGCATTATGCAAATGAGAGCAAATTGGTGGCGCTCCCTCATTATTGGACATATTAGCATGATCACAAGACCACTTCCAGTTGGGATATTTCGGTCTGATTGTTTCTCCCCCTTCTCCCTCCTGGCTTGCACAAACAAATATGTGTGCATTATTAAAGTATGACAGAATTTCAGATTTCCAGAAGCACTTGAATGGTATCTTGTATTATGACCAGATACATTAGCATATGAATGTTGAGCAGATTTTAGAGTAAAATATCAAACATTGTTTTTGGAAAACAATGGAAAACTATTGCCTAAAACTCACACTTAAGGAAGTGGTATGACGTGCTTCGCTGAATGTTATTGCTGAAGCAAAAGTCTCCTGATGCAGGAGCAATCCTGAAGCAAAATATAGCCCAGTGAGGAGGACTTGTCAGTCTTCTGCTAAAAATCAGCCTACAATTTGAGCTAAAGTGATCCTGCTAACTGAAAAAACATTCCTCGGATCATTTCAGCACTGATGCAACCGCTGACCCTGGCCTCAGCAATGCAGCCAACCTTATGACCGCGCCACACTGGTGGAACTGCTCTATCAGCGCCTGGATTTGACCTTGCGGTGCAGTAAAATATCATCAGTCATATTCCGGAGCTTTGGGACATTAGAAATGCGAGGTGGTTTAAATCATGTCTTACAAGCTAAAAACAACCTGGTCCCAGAAGTATCCCGGAAGTTCAAATAAATCTTTTAAAGTGACTCTTTAAAGTGATTCTCGCTCTGCCTTTTAATGGACAGCTTAGCACTACGATGCTTCAGCTCCTTTGACAGTGCACATCTACCGCTCACTCTGTCTGCGCTGTGGGTTCCGCTTAATATACGCGCGGTCCAATGGGCGTAATGTGTGTAGTTGCATGAATGCTGATTTCTCATCCAGCAAAGGATCCCCCGGCCTGTTTTGCATAGCATCATTAAGTATTTCTTTCACCTGGAAGAAGCTTCTCATTTTCCCCCAGTGAATGTATCTTTAATTAGCTGCTTTTAGATAAATCACATTATTCAGCCCCCTCTTTTCCCTCAATAACCAGTTCAGCAAGATTAATGATAGGATGACTATTGTCCACAAAGTACTTTCTCTAATCACTGAGAGTGTGATGAGGAAGAGGGGGGAAAAAAAGACATTAAACAATGCAAATCAAACCACATTCTTCAAGCGTGCCACATTGCACGGCTCAGGCAGATAGCAAAGAAGGAAAGGAGATGACTCCATTAGCAGGAGAATGAGAATAAGACAATACCGAGTGTATGATGTATGTGTTTCCTCTGGCTGCCGCCTCAGAAAACGAGTTAATTTCTACTGAAAGAAGCCGTCGACAGAAGCAATTTTACTGTTTTGACAAACACTGTCATTAACAGGCGTGAGATAAGACAAGAAACGATTACCCCTCCTTCCAGCCCTCCAAATCCTCATTCACACCTCAGTGTTACAAAAAAAAATGCATCCTTATTGGTTGGTTAAAAACACTGCTGTAACTCTGCATCAACAGATATTGGCCTCAGTGCAACAAATTTTATCAAAGTCAGGTTAGTAACCTGGCTTCATATCCCAGAGCTTGACAAATATAACCCCAGTGAGTGTTTCAAATGAACCCCAGTGTTTTTAGCTGTGCGTTTAAGCAATGACTGGGTTTGTGCAGAGTTCCGACAAGAGAATCAAGTGAATCAGTCATGAATTGGATCCTGCTGCCTGTTCGGAGCTGCTATCTGCAGGCCTAAAGCACACTGCATCTGTTTATACAGGGATACAGTGAAAAACTGTATAATGTATAACTACACTACTGTTGAGATGTCCAGTACCACCACTCCAAAGTCTGAAGTCATCAGTTAAGGCTGGTTAATATAAAACCACAGTGTATAAAATGGTCTTAATATTATCTACTCTACAACTTCATAGGTTTGAAAATAATGCTTTTAAAAAGACTTACAATTATACTTTAAAAAGCAGGACATTTCAGCTATGTTCAGAATGTTGAACACAGCTGTAGGCGAATGTTTCACAAGATGAATTTATAATTAAATGAACATATGAAATGTTTGATTTCTGAGGCTGCGGTCACTGGGGCCCCATGCTCAAGTGTCCTTGACTGGTTCGTCTGTTCCTCCCCATTTCAAGGGCAGCTGCTTTTGAAAAGTTCCAGCAGAGATTTTTGTTCCTGTTGCTGTGGACTACAGACCCTCAAACTACTCCTCATTCAAACTCCAACAAAAACTACCACTACAGACTTTAACTGTACCTACTCTCTTAGCCATGAGCTGCCAACTGTTCAGCAGTGATTAAGTCTGTACACAAAAGCCTTCTATAGTTAGTCTCCATAGAGACTTATTTTCTTACTCTCTGGGTTAATCAGAGGAGGATGGTTTCTTCCTCTGGCTTTAGGGAGTTTTTCCTTGCTTCTGTCGCCCTTGGCTTGCTCACTAGAGGCTTGGTCCTGGGTTCGGTAAAGCTGCTTTGTGACAACATTGGTTGTAAAAAGCGCTATATAAATAAAATTTAATTGAAAATAAAATTTTAATTTTGATAGGGGATGATCCAATTTTTACAACAATAATTACTACAATTAACTAGTGGACACAAAATGTAAAAGTTGCAGGTTTTGTATGTAAATATGTTTTCACCTCTTACCGGGATTCTGTAGTAGTTTCTACAGCAAAATTCCCTGGTTTAGACTAGGAAAACCCCCTTCTGATGATGTATCTTGAAGGTGGAGGAAAATTTTGAAGCAACAAGTGTTTTGATTTTTTTTCTCTTATTTTTATGGTAATTCAGCAATTGAATGACTCCTTTAACATCAAACTAACAACCCACTGAGGTTAGTAGCTATATCACTAAGGCTACCTAGCACAGATGTTTTTTATTAGCTTCTACATCAGGGCATTTGTTGAGTGCTTTAGGAACTCCTAGTGGTTGTGTGATGTACTTTTGTAATGCATGCTGGGTATTGTAGTGAAAGACAACTAATGGATAAAAAAGACAAAAATGATTCATGACAGAATCATGACATCTGTCACACTGAGGAGGCTGAGGGATACAATGAAGGACACATAACAGGACAGAGAACATATTACATGCTAGTCTTAGGACAGAATGCCCTTTTAAACCCTCTGATTCCAAACTTTTGAATGGAAGTATATGTTTTATGAGGCTATTTCCTTCGTCAAGGTTTACCAACTGTGTTTGTGGAACTAAGTCCAGAGAGAGTGAAATATGCTGTCAATCAAAAAGAAAATGGCAATTAAACAGAAGAGAGACCATCTGGCGTACCAGTACGTGAAGCATTCTTCAGTGAATAGGAACAGAAATGTGTGTGCACTCGTTACACAAACGCTGCTTGGGACTAATAATGGCGTATCAATGATTTCTATCATGACAGAAATTCAGATGGGCATTTGATGGCTCCTGCCCAATCTTGCTCTACACCCTCTAACTTTTTCCTCTGCTGACAATTATGTAAATTTTGGGGTATGGAAGAGTTACATCTGTTACGTGATCACCCCCCAGATGAAATCCATTATTCTACACTCTTGAAGGGCATTTCATATAAAAAGCAGTAAAGAAGCAAACACACTGAATTATCATATTTATAATGGGCAACACAGATGGCCAATTTAGAAGCCTCTTAATCTTGAACAAATTGCTTATTAGATCTAATTGTAAATTGCTTGATCTGTCATGGAGGAGGGTTTCACGGTATCTTCGGTTTGTAGTCTGTTATGGAGGCAGTGCGATTTTTCAGCCATTTCAAAGCCTCCCAGAAGGCAAATAAATAGTGGCAAATTTCAGCTCTAGATTGCAATTTATCTGGTAGCAATTTACTGAAGCTATTACATGCAAACACCATGTAAGTTATGTGAAGTTAAGTTTTCCAATGTTAATCAATGTTAGGCCAACATCATTTGCATATCTAACAGGTAAATATTCTACTGCTGAATGCTGGAATGTTATAACTAATGATTTTCATCCTCACAGTTCAGGCAAAATCACAGCCTTCTCATGTGACTCCAGTATAGGCATCATAGAGGTGCCATATGGTGGAAATGGCTTTTCAGCCTACGCTTCAGAGGTAATCTGAATGTTGACTGGATTTACAAATGCTGTTGTTTATGTTAGGGATCATATTGGCTTGGAACTGAGGTATGCAAATCCTAACACACAGCCCCTGTCATATTAAACCATAGTAACGATTTCTTTATCTTTTTTGTTTACCATTTGAAAATGCTAGCTGACTTTTACATGTGAACAGACATAAACTGGAAATAACTGGACCAAGATTAAAGTTAAGCATTTTTTTCTTTTCCCTATAGACCTATGAAGTCATGATGTCACTCTGTAGTTGGTGTCATGCCTATCCCAGTAACTCTAGCTCCAATTTTTTTCTCTCTCTGAGGAAAATGAATGGCATATCTAAAAAGCTGCAGGTGTGATGAACAAAAATGTTGCAAACCTAATACAGTTTTGCTGTGCAAACAGCAACACTTTTCTATTATTTCCAGCATTAACGTTTTCAGCAGTTTACAGTAGCTCTTCTGAGGGATCAGACCAGACGGGCTAGCCTTCACTCCCCATACGCATCTGCCTCGGGCACCCTGGACCCTGATGCCAGTTCACCAGTTGTCCTTCCTTGGACCACTTTTGGTAAGCAATTAACCACTGCTTATGAAGAACACCCCACAAGACCTAACATTTTTGACTTGCTCTGATCCAGTCATCTCAAAGTCACCCCTCCTTACCCCCAGTCCACTAAATTTGTTGATCACAATCCATCCACACCTCCCGGGTCTTCATTTTGGCATCTATCCTTCTAAAGGTCTTTGCATAGCCCTCAAATACAGTGACAGACAAATGGTGAGACAGGGATTCAGCCCTTCCCAAAGAACATATTAGTCACTGGGCTGAAGAATGCTCTTGCCATTACTTCTGCCATTAAAATGAAGGATGTTTGGCTACAGAGGAATTTACAGTGCAAATGTTTTGGTCATCAGTTGAAGATTTTTTTTTTTTATCAGACTTTCTAAGCCAAAGGTCTTGTAATGCAGTCAAACTTGTAATAAGTGGATGTCAAGTTTGACTCTTTCCTTAACCAATCACATTGACTTTAGTCACTCAGCTGGGCCATCATTGTCCAGCTGGACTGAGTTATCGTTATGACCTGATGATTAGGTCTGTCTGAACTACCATCTTTTTCCTGTGCCCCTGACAGTGCACCATTACGATGGAGAGACCACCCGTCTGACTCCTTGATAGTGCTGAGAGGCTGCTTCCAGGGGTCGGGGTGCTGAATTATTGATATGATGCGGTATGAGCGGGGAGTTTTTAACGACGGTCATTTAGAAGATGGAGTGGCATCAGTAGGGTGCTAAATCTGACAGTGTGCTCCACAAACAGCAGCTTTATTGGCTGCACAGATGGTCCGCGCTCTGCCCTCACAGCTCTGGTTCACTGCCTTCTGCTGGGATCCACGGGTCATCCTCAGCACCGAAGCTTTTAAAGGAGGACAACGCCTACTTATAACCAGTTTGACAGGACACCTCTGTGAGAAATAGTGTTGAGCCTGCTTAAAAATAAAAGGCACACTTTCTTTTTTTTTATTCGCAAACTTGGATCATCATTAACTGACAACCACCTCATGTATTATTTGAAGTATATTTTACTTTAACCTAATAAATACCATAGCAAAGAAGATACAGTACATGAAACAGTGTTAAACTTTGCTCTAGCACTCTTGATCCAAAAGTGGATTGATAAGTAAGATAACTGTGCCCAGTTAGTTCCCACTAAATTTTCTTTGTAATTTCATATGCCTCTTTACAGTAATTCTTTTCACGCAAATAAATGAAAAGTAGGAGCAAAAACTGGAAAAAAGTATGATAATACCATAATACCAGAATCCACACTACAGAAAAAGGAGTATGTCATCTGCTCTTATACATTTGTCTGGATAGAGGAGAGAATGTAAAGTGAATTCAGTTCGCATAGGACAGTATGTTATATGAGACATCAGGGGCGTCGTTAGCCCTGGGCATCTGAGGCTACGGGCCCAAATGTTTTATGAAATAGCAGTGAATCTCCAAAATAATAATAATTAGAAATAGGCCCAGACCTAATCACAATCATCTGTCATCCCGAGCTTTCATGAAGACGTGGCGACACACAGCCAAGACGAGCAAGCTACCCTACTGACAAACAATAAAACCATTAATCAAACAACTCTAACCTGTTCACAAATCGAAACTATAGCCCCAAATGTTTTAAAATCATAATGATCCCTCTGTCGTTGGCCCTGAATGGCTAAGCTATTCTTTCATCCACTTTCATGCTGAAAATGAATTTGGTATAGTATTTGAAGCCTGCTCATAAACAAAGAATACACTAGTAAACATCACCTGGAAAAATCAAGTGTTGCATAAAGTGCCTCTCATTATCTGATAACCCATAATATCAAAAACTATTAAGAATGTGAGCCATTCACTATAATTTTGTCTGGAGAAGGAGTGGAGGGCTCTGTGAGGTTTAGAAAGAGGAGTTAATTCAGGCCATATGGGACTGTATGTTATATCGGAGGTTCTCAACTCAGGTCCTGTGAACCCATTGTCCTGCATGCTTCAAGTATTCCTTGATCCAACACATCTCATCCACTTTTTGAAACAATCAGAAGAACTGAATCGGGTGTGTTGGGGCAGGTTTCCCAGGTTTAGAATGGAGAAGCTCTGTGTTTTATGGTCACGTAGCTGCAGTTTATGTCCAAAAGTTTGTAGACACCTGCTCATTCCATGTTTCTTCTGAAAAAGAATTTATTAGGGAGTTGGTCCCCCTTTTGTTGTAGTAACAGCCTCTTCTTTTTTTGGGAAGGCGTTCCAGTAGATCTTGGAACATTGCTGAGAAGATCTAATTGCATTCAGCCATAAGAGCATTAGTGACAGGTGCTGATGTTGCATTAGTTCTGGATCACAAACTCCATTCCAACTCATCCCATTAGAATTACATAGTGCTCCATCATTTCAGAGAACACAGTTCTACTGCCACACAGCCCAGTGCAGCTTTTCTACATAGATTATACAAGCTATTAAACACCTATGTCTGCAATGGGTGCATCGTAAAGTAGTTGAATTCACCAAGAGATGTATGCTGGATACCTTTGGACATGTAGGACTGGCTTTCAAGGTTAAACTAACCCTAGTTTAAAAACAGGAACAGAAACTGTAAAGTATGTTAAAGACCCTGGATGAAGAAGTCTTTCTAAATGTAAATTATTTTTGTAAATTATTTTTGAACTGAAACTGGAAAAACAAGTGTTTCTTAATGTATCTGGAATCCATGATCAAATAAAGGTTCCAACATTATTATCCAAAAAGTATAAAGCTCAGCAATAGTTTTTATTTCACTTGAGTGTCCTGAAACTCTCATGCAATCGTCAATGAATTCCTATTTCACTGGGGTATGAATATGAGGATGCACGGAGGCCAACGTCCTTAGTTATTTATCAAAGCAAGAAATGCAGGGGTGCCAGTGATTGCCACATTTTTTCTTGATAAAACTTTGTGACTTCCTAGACTAAATGTTTAACTTTAATTAATTTACTATTTTTCAGTGCGAACTAAGGTAACTGCAAGGACATTTTTTTACCCATCTTTATTCAAAATTACACTGTCTTTAACTGCTCCTTCTCTGAGTTATAGGGAGGGTTTTGGCTGAGAAAGCTGAGAGCTGTGCAGGAAAAATACGTTCACAGGGTTTGGGTGAAAGGCAGGTGGATTCTGGCTTTGTGACTCTTGAATGGGCTCGACAGGCTTCAGTGGTTGATTTTCAGTAAAACTAGCGTTCCAGCCCCCACCCGTCCGTTCCAGGTTGGGGTGGGGGGGATGCAGACTGTTTCCAAAGCCCTGAATCTGAACTGAATCTCTGATTTAAGATGATAAACGCCTATTGGAAATTATGAGCAGAGACTTTTTTTTTTTTTCACAGCAGTTGCCTGAGATTTCAAGATCAAATTTAGTGGGGCGTCCTTTTTTGGGCTCGCTTTTAAAACAACGTCCCTCTTGCTGATCCCTGATGACTTGGAGGACGAAAGAAAAGAGAAATGTACTGAAATGGACTTAATTAGTGGAATGGGGAGAGGAGAGACACTGCTGCTGCTGCTCGAGCGAGTGACGTTTTGAGAGAGAGAGAGAGAGAGAAAGAGAGAGAGAGCAGTGTTTGCAGTCGGTGAAACTGGCAGCAGTCTTTAAGGCAGACTCGAGATCAGACGTTTTTTCTGGGCTCTGCTCCTGCAGCTTCGGTAAGTAACGTCTTATTACGACTTAAAAAAAAGTTAATATCTAATTAAACTGCAGCACGTTTAGCTCGACGTTCCTGTTGCTGCTCTGCAAAACGCAGCGCTGCTCAGTGTTGATGGAAAGAGAGAGAGAGAGAGAGAGAGAGAGAGAAAGAGAAACTTGCTGGATCTTCCTGCCTCTGCTGCTTAACCGCAGTCAGAAATGTCTGTTGAGTGTGGATAGGGCTGCCTCTGCTCCACAGTGTGGATGTGACTGTCTGAGCTGTCTGACTGCAGTAAGAGAGGTGAATCCCCCCAGTCTACAATTTCCTCTGCCAAGTCTTCCAGCACTGCACTGGGACACCAGTCGCATCACCTCTCCATGTGGGGAGATGCAGTGTCTCATAAAGATGCTGGTTTTCATTGTTTTTTGGGGGGTTGTATATTCATCTTTGGGGTGTGTGTGTGTGTGTGTGTGTGTGTGATCATTGCCTGAAAGTTACTGAGTTTCCACTCTATAGCCCATATTATCTATTTGAGGTTAGTCTACAACCATGGCATTAGACCCTTATTTTTACAGTCTTTTTATTCTAGCATGACATAATTTGTAATATCATAAACTGTAATAAATGATATGGTGTTGCGTTGTGGCTTTTGTATGTGCTGTGGTGCAATACCACCGATGGTTTGTCAGAAGCAGATATTCCTGATAGGCTGTACCATAATGTGTGCGTGTGTGTGTGTGTGTGTGT
>JBBPCZ010000017.1:16722035-16741526 GCA_037974445.1 Brycinus macrolepidotus | reverse complement strand
CTTCCCCAAACTGTGTCCACAAAGTTGGAAGCATGGCGTTGTCTAAAATGTCTTGGTATGCTGAAGCATTAAGATTGATCTTCACTGGACATGTGGGGCCTAGCTCAAACCCTGGAAAACAGGTGTGTCCCAATACTTCTGTCCATATAGTGTATGTTTATAATGCACACAAACACACACACACACACACACACACATAAATATATATAAACATTCTGGTAAAGGGCAATCTTAATGCTTGAGCATACCAAGACATTTTGGACAACCCCATGCTTCCAACTTTGTGGACACAGTTTGGGGAAAGCCCTTATATATATATATATATATATATATATGTATTATGCACATATTTTTCTTTTAATTCATTGCCATAACTGCATGACTGTAGTTATATGTATTTTTAAATAATAATAAATAAATAAATAAATAAATAAACATGCTGATGTAAACTTGGAGGAGCTCCTCGTGGTATGCAGCGCCTCTGTGCTGCCCGGCCAGATCTCTGACTGCAGTTCGCCAGATGCCAACTAATAAGTTGCGTGCGGTGGAGCTGGCGGGCTGTGGGGAAAGGGCAGCCAAAAGGCTGCACCTTTTTCACCAACGCTGGCCTCTGCTCCGGAGCTGGACGGACAGTGAGGAGCTAGAGGAACGCCATGACAAATTCCCGAGTCCACCAAGCAGTAAATAAACGAGCCGTTTATGGAGGAGTGTAGGAAAAAGCCGAGAGTGTGGATGGCCTGCTTTCTCTCTGAAGGGGCGTGTTCTCGCTATCTTGACTGAAAGCCCCACTCTCTCCCTCTGTATCAGCTAGCTGCTATCTAGCCAGGCAGCGGCGGTTCATTTTGGAGCTGAAAATAGCCAACCGAACTCAAACTCCGGCCACAAACCCACCCGGACCTGAACTTAAGACCTGTTAGCGTAGATGTGGAAAATGCCTCCGGCTTCATGAGCCCAGGGGAGACGTTTGTTGGAACACAACATGAGAGAGTGATAAGGACGGCGGGGCGAGTTTTTATTTGTGAATCTGACCGGCTTTTCTGGGGGAAAACGCCTCGGCCGCCTAACTTGAAGAGCTCCACTGAGAGGAGTTGTCGTTTTCAAACAAGGTAATAATTCGGTTTTACTTGGTCGGAGGCATAGTGGACGTCAAACCTGGACTTTTAGACGTATATAAATGTCTGAAATGAGGTCTGTGGAGACCTGGCCAGTGTCAGCCACCAGCTAGAGAGAAGAAACACTATAAACCTGAACGAAAGCTTTTTATTGAGTTTGTTGTCCTGGCTTCGAGGCTAGCTAGCCGAGTTAGCAAATAGAGCTAGCTTTTAGCTAATGAGTTGTTTTTTCGTCGGTGGAGGCACCTAGCAGGGGTTTAAATAAGTCTTAACTTTGTGTATGGGATGTTGACGGGACATTTTATTGAGGCGTAGAGGCAGAAAAAGGAGTGAGAAGTTGAGGCGGCCGGGTCCCGCTGCCATGACTACAGGCAGAAGTTCGGTTAGAACTGTGAATATGGCTGACATTTCGTTCTAGAAATGGGGACGCGTAACCGAACGCTTTATCCGTTCAGCTCGTCGCTCATTGGTTGAGAGGGGGTTTCGAGGCACGTTCCAAGTACGCTGATTGGACGCTGAAGTGCAGGAGAGAAGAAAACTTCCCGAGCTGTTGGAGGCGTCTCAGCCAAGAGAGAAATGTTCAACAACTTTAAATAACTTTTTATTTCTCGACGTCCGGATCAAAGTTCGCCTGCCATCGCGTACTAGAGCGTCACAGCATCTTAACCTCGCACGAGACGTGAGAAATTGTGTCGATTAAACGGATGAAAGAGCAAAATGCCGGAGGCCCTGTGCAGAATCTCAAAGTCCCGCCCCTTAGAGAGCAAAAATAAAAACACTCGGACTGCTGGAGAGCTGTCTCCGATTAGTGCTGCAGACAAATCACGCCTGAAATCTTTCAATCTATATATCTGTGAGAGGTGTCTGGTTGTTATAGACCAGTGTTGCATTTCACTTGTCCTTTTTTCATCTCTGTAGAAGTGTCATGTATATGTGACGCATAGACAGGTTATTTTTCCCAGTTTCAAGTTTGTGTGCTTTCTAAATAGTGAACTGGCTTGATTTGCTAGATTTAGTTCACATTGTATATAAGAATTCTGGTTAGTTTCAGAATCTGGGTGGTCTCACTGACTTTAGACATCAACAGCCCACCACAGTCAAAGCATATTATTTCAAACAAAGGAGAACAGTACTTTTAAGGCTATGGTGGAAGGAGAATCAAGTTTACATTAGAAGTGTAAAGCCATCTCTGCTTAGAAGAGTGTTCCCTCCACTTTTACACAAATGGTTTAGTAATTGATGAAATAATGAAAGTCCAATCACGAGTCTGTTTTCAGCTTCAGTTCTGTAGTCCACCTATCTGCTCAGTTTAATGTTGTTATTACTGTTGTAACATCTGATTCAGTTTAAAAAGGCTTGGATCATTAGCTAATGACGTGATCCAGGAGCATCACAAAGTTGTGGACTATAGAACTGGAGAGGAGACACTGTTTTAGAGCAAGGAAATAGCTGAACTATGCAAGCATCTATGTCACTGATGTCTTTTAAACTATACTTTTATGTGTTGGATCCAGGCTCAGCGTGGCTGCACAATAAAGGTGCCCATGAGAAAGCCACGCCGGAAGGGGGGTCTGCCCGGAGGTTTAGGGGGCAGAGGCGGTGATGCCACCCCCCGAGGTGGCGGAGGTCGGGGATCAGTGCAGCCCCGCTCCCCGTCTCCCTACAGGCTCAAAGTTTCACCAACACGTGAGACCCTGACCTACGCCCAGGCCCAGAAGATGGTGGAGGTGGACTTGGACGGCCGGCTGCACCGGATTAGCATCTTTGATCCACTGCCCATCATCACGGAGGACGAGATGATGGCGCAGGACATCACAGAGTGCAACAGCAACAAAGAAAACAGTGAGCATTCCTCTGCGACCAGCGTGGCAAGCCTGAGCCGTAGGTCCATCAGCAATAAAAGCAAAAAGAAGGACTCTAGGAATGCGTACACTTCTTCACAGAACCACTGTTCTAATTCGCATGGACAGTCGCAGCATAACTGGCACAGTAGCCACTGCCCATTACCCAAGCCCACATTCAGGGTGCTGGAATCTTTCGTGCCCACGGAGACAGCTCCTCTACCCACAGCTTACTATCGCTACATGGAGAAGTCTCCAGAGGAACTGGAGAACGAGGCCGAATATGACATGGACGAGGAGGACGTGGAATGGCTGGAGATGATCAATGAGAAGCGGATAGCCGAGGGTCAGCCCGTTGTTTCAGCAGATTCCTTTGAGCTGCTGATGGACCGTCTGGAGAAGGAGTCGTTCCTGGAGTCAAGGAGTCAGGCGCCCCCGCAGAGCTCCATCGACGAGGATGCATTCTGCTGCGTGTGCCTGGATGATGAATGCCTGAATAGCAATGTCATCCTCTTCTGTGACATCTGTAACCTGGCGGTGCACCAGGAGTGCTACGGGGTCCCCTATATTCCAGAGGGCCAGTGGCTGTGCCGCTGCTGCCTCCAGTCCCCCTCACGCCCTGTGGACTGCATACTGTGCCCTAATAGGGGGGGAGCATTCAAACAGACCAGCGATGGCCGCTGGGCACATGTGGTGTGTGCCATCTGGATTCCTGAGGTGTGTTTTGCCAACACAGTGTTCCTGGAGCCCGTGGAGGGAGTGGAAAACATTCCTTCAGCCAGGTGGAAGTTAACATGTTACCTGTGCAAGCAGAAGGGCTGTGGAGCGTCCATCCAGTGTCACAAGGCAAACTGCTACACTGCCTTCCATGTCACCTGTGCCCAGAGGGCAGGGCTCTTCATGAAGATTGACCCAGTCCGGGAGACGACTGTAAACGGGACAACATTTTCAGTAAAGAAAACTGCATTCTGCGAGGCACACTCGCCAGCAGAGAAGGAGGGCTCGGATGATGAGGAGACCGGGGGGAGGGTGGTGGGCGGAAGAGCCAACAGGGGTAGAAGCGCCTACATCCAGACTCCCCCACTTAAGTCAGGACGGAGCAATAAGAAGGAAGTTAAGCTGAAGAAGAAGGAGAAGAAGAGCCAGGACGTAATATCTAGAAAAGCAGCAACACCAATGGTCACTGTGCCACAGATGCCTCCACATAGGTGAGTACCTCAGTATCCAAAAACATTTTGCTACAAACCTGCACACAGATGATCAGCATTCATGCTGTAGTTCAGTGGTTTCTAACCCTGGCCCTGGAGTACTCCTCCCTTGCATATTTTGATGTTTTCCTGCTTTAGCACACCTGATCCAACAATTCAGTAAGTCCGGATAATATCATTGTTTTAAATCATAAATGTAGTTAACTCAATATATTAGACAATCAACTCCTTGTGTTAAACTGCAATGTAACCGTGTAAACTATCTATAATAGTGCAACACACTAATGTATATACTATTGAAATTAAAATGACATTAATTAAAATAATATCCGAATCTTAAAAAAGAAATATATGTAACCATAATTTTAGGATGTTTATTTGTAAGTTTTATATATGTATTTTTTATTAGAATATTAGTTTTTCATAGTTTTACACATGTAAACATCCCTTTTCACAAAGTTGCCAGAAAAATATCACTGTAAATTAACATTCTATCAGATAAGGATCCATGAATCTGCCTGGATTGTTGCTTAACTCAAAATCAGTAATAATACAGCAGTAAATTCAAAATGGAAATCTCTTAAAATCTTTCATTTAAAAATATTTTAATTGTCAGTTTAGCTGATTTACAGAATAGGCAAGTCCCTGTTTGGTTACTAATTTAGTGCTCCAGGTTAATTGCCAGCATGTTGCTGGAATGTTTCATTCCTCCTCCTGCAGTGCAGCAGCCAGAGCATAAAATTTAAGACAGAGTGAAAAATAAGAAGCCAGTTTCAGCTTCATAAATTTCAGTGCGAGCACATTTTTCAGTGTTTTATACTATATTTATTTGTATAGATTTAGCAGTTAGCTGTGCTTCTGTTTCTGTTTACCTCTGTTTGTCTCTCAGCTGTGCAGCGTCTAAAAGAGTGACTGAGCTAAACCCCTTCATTTGTCTTTGTTTGAGCATCTTCATATTAATATCCTTTACTTACTTATCTTGCTTTAGTCATTCACAGAAAAGGGAAAGTGTAGGGAAGTTGATTGGTTGCATACAGCCTTAAGCCTTTAGTCACCTGGATAAGAAAAGATAAGATAACCCTTTGTTAGTCCCACAGGTGGGAACTTTGCATAGGACATATATAGTGGATATCATACTTAAGAAACACTGAACAACAGTTTTTGGCCTACTAATTTGATTTACTTTAGTGCGGTTTGTGAAATCTGAATCAACATAGTATTGGATTAATAGATTCATAGTTTTTTATAGTATTTTAAAATTATTACACTGCTGCTTTTTATTGCATCTGTTCCAAATTATCAAGCCTCAAAAAATTGTAATGTGTATCATGTATCAGAAAGCGTATAGTGATATATTTTTTCCATATCAAAAACACCTGTACAGAACCACTAAAGGGTAAATCATTAATCATGATATTGTGATTAAGGGTATGTTATTTGTATTATAAGTGTTAATGCGTCTAGACGAGAAACAACACTTGGGCTACTTTTTAAAGACTGTGCAGTTGCTAAAACACAGAACTCACATTGTGAACATATAAAACACACTAGCCAAAGTTGCAATATAAATAAGATTATTTGCTCTTTATTGAGCCAGACAGTTCATAATTGCGCTATTTTGGTACAGGTACAGAGTGCACATGCCTGGCTCACATTATCTACATCATAAAATTGCAGCACAGAGCAGAAAGAATAAAAATAATACATTGCAGACTGTGCGTTTGGACCAAAAAAAATTGCTGGTTCCAGTCTTGGAGTTAAAGTGTGTTGAAGTAGGGACAACACAAAAATTTTCTGGGCATGGGTACTCTAGGGCCACGAATCTCATTCTCTCCAGTCTGTTGTTTGTTTTTGTTGTATCAAATACATTGTTTTTTTTTTCCTCAAACTTCTTTTATTTCTGTTTTCCACAGGTTGAACAAAGTTTCTAAAGGAATAGTCATTCAAAGAAAGAATTATTTTATGCAGAGGTTGCACAATTATTGGTTACTGAAGCGTCAATCACGCAACGGATTGCCTCTCATTCGCCGGTTACACTCAAATCTGCAGTCCCAGAAGAGTGCAGATCAGGTTTGTGTTTTCAGGAGTTTGTGTCTCGATCTTTGTTACAGAATGTTGAGCCACAGTTGTTGTGCTTTTTTGCACTAGTTTATTTGGTTCAGCAGTTCTTTTTTCAGCATTCTAAAGCCAACGGCTAACATAAGAATGTTTGTGTTTGTTTGGAAACCTGGAGTCACCATACCACAAACTTCTTCACATCCTGTTATTCATGGATTTTGTGTCTGTGTACAGGCTGAGCCAGACGAAAAGACGAGTGCCATAAGAGAAGAGCTTAAATATTGGCAGAAGTTGCGTCACGACCTAGAAAGAGCGCGGCTTTTGGTAGAGCTCATCCGGAAGAGAGAGAAACTAAAGAGAGAGCAGGTAGACAATTTTTACTGTAAAATATGAGTTGCTAAAGACCATTTTAGCTGTGGAGCTACATCAAATTCTACTGGTGTCTTCTGATCATGACCTAAATTTGTTCAAGTGTTTGGACCGAGATACTAACACATTTTTGTAACAGTTCGTATCGCAGTTCTCTCCACATTTCAGCTGACAGTTTCCCATTGTAATACATCACTATTGTATAGCTGTACCACCAGTCTAGAAGATAAATCACCTGACGACACCTTCTCCTCTTCATAATAAACGTATTCTTAAGCCTCTGGTCTTGCAACATAGTTGTACGTGCTTGGACTGAAATGAAAGTGCTACTCTTCCCTTCTCAAGAGAGAACAGTCGATCAGTGTCTTCATAGGGTGCACCTGGATTGGCTCAAAGTGATACTGTAGCAGTTGGTCCATGCCAAATTTTAATGCAAATACATTAAGGGCTGTTTTCCCCAACAGGGAGCCTAAGTCCTCAATTCTCAATTAAAAAGAAAGTGTAGTCAATGACTTGGTTTAATCTCTGTCCAGGAAAGTGTTATGTTTCTCTCATTCAAAAGGACAAACTGTTCCAATTATTTTATTGTAAAGCATTTTGCAACGGAAGAGCAGTCACTGAGTCACTCAGACTGTTGGGTTTGCTGGTCTCAGAATGAGATGCTGCACAGCTCAGACATTCATATCCAGACAAGCCAGAAGTAATCAGAGGTCATCAGTGGACTTCGGTGCAGTTAAGATGATCTTAACAGTGCTGCATGATGTGCTTACTGTGCCATGCTATGTTTTAAACTGATGTTTCTCATGTTAACAAAGTATGATGTAAATGAAGGAAAAATGACCCTTCTTGTTGTGATATGTGACATGCATAACAGGAAAAAAACGCCTTTTTGTGTGTCATTTGAACCAGACACCACAAACTATTCGTGTGAAATTTGTTTGATTTTTCGAGTAATTACTGACATGATCTTGAAATGTTAGCGTTGCTATCAGTGAATGGTTTATAAGTCTCTCCCCATTCAAGTAGATAGTAGCCTGATTTTGTATGACTGGAAAAAACTACCTGGAGATGTTGTTAAGATAGCCGGCAGGTAAACAGAATTACCTACAGCCATTTTGACTGTGTGCTTATTGTGCCCTGCTCTGTCTCCTACAGGTGAAGGTGCATCAGGCAGTGATGGAGCTGCAGCTGACTCCTGCTCTGATGCTGCAGCGTTCCACTTTGGATCAGCTGCAGGAAAAAGACACAGCGCAGATCTTTGCACAGCCTGTCAATATCAAAGAGGTATGAACCACATATGTGAGCAGGTCCTGCATCCATATACAGTGCCAAATTCTCTTTGGTTGATTACAGTGTGAAATGAAGTATAATCAGGAAATGCCACTCATATAAAGTTATTTTGGCTCTGTACTCCAGCACAGTTGAAATTAAATCAGTGCTATAAAGGGGTCATTGACCTGGCCATTCAAACATTGATAAACTCCACAGTTACTCCATAGTGTGTTTCAGAGCACCATTGGCTGAGTTTTTGGTTGAATGACATAAATAAATAAAGACGAGTGTTCCAGTTCTAGCTATGTATGCCCATCTCACCATTTTGGACAAAGGAGGTCGCATGCTTTTGTCATAATCAGTTTTTTTTTTCCAGTATTACATTCCATCAGCATTAGTCTGGTACAGGTTAACACGTTACTCTTATTTTTCTTGTAAGGCTTTGTCTCAGAGCACTTTTCTCATGTGTCCTTGAAATTCTTGAAAATTCTTGAAAAGCTGAAGTTCTTTTGATATTTATAAGCTTAGTGTTTGTAAAGAGGCTACGTTCCGCTGTCTACATGTGTCTCCCATCATATGTGTGTCCTTGAGAGAGTGCGACGGTTACATGGGTGTCTAAGAGACTGAAGTGGAAAGAGGCAGGTTCAACAGCAACAAGCAAGCAAAAAAGCTAACGTTAAGCCAACATGGTTGTTAGAGTAATTACCCTTGATCCACGTCTGAAACTGTGCTTTGTTGGGTCCTTGAATTTGGTGTTTAAGAAGGTGTGGAAGGTGTGCAAACCCTGTTTTTAGCAACTTGGTCAAGATGCAGCTGAAGCTTATCACTTGTATCTTGTGGTTAAACCTTCTGAGGTCTATCTGCTGTCTTTATGCTGGTCCCTGACACAAACATGCTGATGTTCTGGTTAGAGTTCTTGACTTACTCTACATTTTTTTTTCTTTTTCAAGAAGTTTGCCATTGCTTAGCTTGCCAGTGCAATTTTGTATGTTTGCGTTGTACCAGACACAGATTTTGACACATTTAATGTTGTGGCCATGAATTTAAGTATTCTGTTTTGATTTTATTGGTGGTTGCATTTCTTTGATTCCTATGTTGAGAGACTTTATAGCAGGCCCTATATGCAAATGGAACATTTACAATCAACTCTAGAGCTTAGATTTCTTACACAGTAACAATAAGAAACAAGTACTGATTGTCCCATGAAATTGGGTGACTACAAATGTATGGTTTGACCAAGCTGACATTATTCATTTTATATCTGAAGTCAAATTTTTTTCTTCATTTCAAACCTAATGTGCTGGAGTACAGAGCCAAACCTGACCAACCAAACCAAATCAGTACCATCACTCTCCAGTTACTTGGAGACTGCATGGAGCTTCTATTCAAAGTACAGGGAAAACAATCTGAAACAGACTTTTGATGTGTCTGTTTCTGATCGTTTCGGCGACTGATGATCACAATGAATCAGCAGTGTAATGACTGAGAGTGAGACCTTTCAAACAACATAATAACAGCCCTGGGGACCATATCTAATTAATCTAACAGAGCCTCCTTTGTGATGCTAATATTTTTTGTTCATATTTACATTCAGTAATTTCAATTTGAAAGTCGCAATCAAATTAGCTGTCTAGAGAGTATGACTGTTATCTCGTCTCTCTATTTCTCTGCTCCTGCCTCCTAATTACATTCTCTTTTTGTATTAGGTACCGGATTACCTGGAGTTCATCTCTCAGCCCATGGACTTCTCCACCATGAGGTCCAAACTAGAGGCGCACAAGTACCGCACACTCTCAGACCTGGAGGCAGATTTCAACCTCATGATCTCCAACTGCCTTCTCTACAACACTAAAGACACTGTGTTCCACCGGGCCGCAGTTCGTCTGCGGGATCTAGGTGGTGCTATCCTGCGGCAGGCACATAGCAAGGCTCAAAACACAGGGCTAGACCCAGATACAGGCATGCACCTCCCAGAGTCCCCGCACAAGAATGACTACTACCGGTGCACACTGGAGGATGGTGAGTAACAGCGGGTAACAGGCAAGCTGGATGTGAATAAAAATCATGCTGCCTTTTAAAAAAAAAAAACTGTTTCAGTAGATAAATTTTACATACAAATATGTGTAAGTATAGGAAACTAGACACTACATGAATGTTTTGTTCAACAGTGGCGAATAGCTGTAATCTGTCCTTTTTTTGTCTCAGTACAGTTATTTTGGAAATCGGAGGCTGTTCCTTTATTCCAATAGACATACCTATAACATTTTTACGTTTTTACATACAGTTGTGTGCAAAAGTAAAATAAGTATATATCTTGAGATCACACTTCAGTGCATTTCAATGCGGTAAATCTGGGGGGGGGTTATAGCACTTTAAATTTTGTGTTTTGTTTTTCCTAAATGTTAAGTAGAAATTGTGACATCATGTGAAATGAATAGAATTAGAAACATTTTACTCAGAAAATCAACCAGACGTAATATTTGTCTGGGAGTTTTCAATCTTTTGTATTTGATTGAAGGCCTCAGGTCTCATAAGAATTGTCAGAAAAGGCAGCCATGAATTCGCTGATCTTTGTGCTTGTCTGAGTGCTTGCTTGTGTGTATTGTACAGTGGACACGCTACTGGACCCAGAGAACAGGTTGCACATGTCAGCAGAGGATCAGCTGAAGGAACTACTGGATAAGTTGGATGTGGTGACGTCCATGCGCTCGAGCGGGGCCCGAACCCGCCGCATTCGACTGCTGCGCAAAGAGATCAACAACGTCCGCTACCGCCGCAATTCGCACCTCTCTAATGGAGATGTCAAAGAGGAGGATGAGGATGAAGATGAGGATGAGGAAGACAAAGAGATGGACACTGAAAACAACTTGTCTTCGTCCTCAGACAAAGGTAAAAAAAAAAAAATGATTATCTAGATTTTTAAAAAGTCTTTTAAAACCCTGTGCAATGCAGTTGGTGTTAATTGTCATTTGTACTATATGTATAAACACACCAAGTTTTTTGTTTGTTTGTTTGTTTTTTTGTTTTACATAATTTTATATTGTCATCAACCATACCACTGCCAGCATAAATTAACCTTGTAACTTTTTCACCCTATTTGAAAGTACAAGATGTCCTTTATATTGTGTGAACATGTTATGGTGACTGGACCAATACAATTTATCAGAAGTGAACATTTTGAATTTCTTTTAAATTTTTTAAGTCTCATTTTTTTGGTTTTTAGATGATTGTAAATCTACGCCTCCTCCAACCCTGGAGCCCTCGGGCCTGGCCTTATCCCCTCCTCCTGGGGACACCCCGCAGGATCCCCCCACCCTCCGGCCAATGACGGCCGACCCAAAGACTTCTTCAGCCTGCCCTTCTGAAGCCCTCAGACTGAGCAGTGAGAGGCAGGATGCAGAGCCAGAGGCAGATGTGGTATTTCAGAACATAGCACAGGACAGTCCCCCAGTTTTGTACCCCAGTGAGGGAAAGCTGCTCAACGGTGTTTCAACCACCCTATCTCCCACCCGGCCCATATCTGGAGGAGTGGGCCGTCGCACCTCTGTCCTCTTCAGAAAAGCGAAAAACGGAGCCAAGCTACAGCGCGAGAGAGACAATCAGCTGCAGAACGGGAGCAGTGGGGAGAGCAAAACTCCTCCACTGTCCCTCCCCTGCAGCAACACCCTCACCCCCATCACCACCACTGTTATGCCTCTAACCACAAACTCAGAGACAACAACTTCAGCATTGCAACCATCAACTCCCCCGCCTGTACTCACACCAGCCAATCAGAGAGACCGCAGCCGCAGCACTAGCCCTGAGCGAGAACGGGAGAAGACCCCACCTCGTTTTGTAGAATCTGGTAAAGCCTACTTCAGTTATAGTCACCAGGTTTTGAAATTACTAGGTTCTGCGCTACTGAAATTGGTGTGCACATTCAGATGAAGATGTGCTCTTATGATTGCAGAACAACAAACGTGACTCCACAGCTGCCAATAGAAGTAGATTTAGAACAAGAATATTTTTTTCTCCTTTTTTCTGAATTATTTTTGCTATCGTTTGGCATCTAAAAGGAATTTTCTTCAAAAATGTATATAAAAACAACAAATTTCACCTAGTTATTTCACATATGAGTTATGGTTTAAGAGGAGTTATGGTTTGAGTGTTGTGCCTTTAAGCCTGTCCTTTTTGTGTTCACAGCTCTCACAAACGGATTCAAAAAGCACAAAGACGGCAGCTCAGACTCTGAGAGCAGCCCCTCACCAATTCTAAAGAAGGAAATGTAATGGTTCAGAGACATCATTACTCACACTTTAAATTTAATGTGGTTTAAGTTGCAAACAGTTATTAATAGAATGTGTTTTGTTTTCAGCATCTTGCCACCAAAAAAAAGTCTGGGGAAACCGGCATTGTCCAAAGTACCATTCTTAGAGACTGTTAATGGAGATTCTGATTACACTGGTCCAGGTAAGAGAAATGACATTAAACTTTAAAGGTGCTGTCAACTTACTTTCCTAATTAGTTATACTTCCATCTATATGCCCCTGCATGAATGTACTATTGACTGGCAAATAAAGAACAATGCTGGTCATTTAAATTGAGAGTTTTCTCAGTGTTGTTTGTTTCCTCTATTGGATTTGAGTTGGTTGGACAATATTTGAATAATCTGACATCAAGAAATCTCTTAAACCTACCAAAGGTTTGGTCTTTAGTGCCTGTAGGCTTTGCAAAAGATCGGTTCTACAGGTTCACATAAGTGAAGTGAGCTTTTGGGAGCAGCTTGTTCATAGAGCTGCTCCATTTCTCCCTTTTTGTCACTGGATATCTGCAGAGAGTGGAAATAAATGTTTTTTTGCCTAGTCTAACTCCATCAGAAAAAGCTAGCATTGCTTTAATAACTTTCTATCGTAGCCACCTAGCCACAGTACTATACTTTAGCGAATATCACAATGTATGGATAAGTTGCCAAATTCTACTTGCGTTTCCCACTAACATTTACCACTGTGAGTACATTGGTCACTGTTATTCCTGTTATTAATGTCTTGCACAAAGTTTGTTTTCTGCCAGAAAATAAAAGATTAAAAACTGCTGCTTTGGGGTTGTTGCCATGGCTACAACACTGTCATTCATTGTGGGGTCTGAATTACCCAGAGTTATTCTGACGTTTAAATTTGAAGTTTAAATCATGGCTCTGGACAAATCTGTCTTTGGTTAATAATCAAGTCACAAATCTGTCATGTCATTAAAATATTTAAAATATTTGCAGTTGAGGTGACACACATTAATACAAATGTATAGGCTGACAGCAAAATGTTTGTTTTATTATTTTTTATGTTATTGTTTTTAAGTGTGTTGTATTCTCCTTCTCAGTGGATATGCTCTCTATAGAGAGTGATGCTGAACTTGAGCCTCTGGACCTGGTGTGGGCAAAATGTAGAGGTTACCCATCCTACCCTGCTCTGGTGAGACAGAATACTACGCAAACACTGTAATACTTCCACTCCTGTATACACCAGTAACTTTGTATGACTCTATAAACATGGCTGTTTGAGGAAGGTTACAGACATTTAGGCAACATTACAGTGTCCTATTTTGTGTGGCGGCCGGTGGCCTAGTGGTTAGGGAGTTGCCCCTGCGATCAGAAGGTTGTGGGTTTGAATCCCAGGACTGCCAGTGGCTCCACTGAGGTACCCATGAGCAAGGTACCGTCCCCACACACTGCTCCCCGGGTGCTGTGTTCCTGACTGCCCACTGCTTCACTTGGTGAATGGGTTAAATGCAGAGAAAGAATTTCACATTGTTCACACTGTGTGCTGTGGTGTGTTCACACGTGACTGTAAGGGGCCACTTTATTTTATGAACGCTTAAAAGCTTCAAAGGTTTTCTTTCAGCAAATAATACACCAGCTTTCCCTCACATCTTTATTACAGATTTGACAGATATCTGTTCCAGTAAAGTACGGTTTGTTTTGGTGTCAGTACTGATAATCCACATTCAGTGCCAGTTACCCTTATGGTAACATTAGTGTTAATACTGCTGTGGCTAGATTCCCATGCCCAGATTAGGTCTAAACCTAAGCTAAACAGGATTTTTAATGGTGAAACACTACTGGCATTGCAATTTGGTCCCCGATTATGTTTAATCCTTGTCCAAGAAGCAAGCAGTATGTTCTTAGCAATAGTCTGTTCTGTTGAAAACATCTGCTTATCCTAAGGTTAGGCTTACTCTTGTCTCTCAAACAGACCCATGATGTTTGAAGTACTTATAAATCTTTTTTTTTTTTTTTGTCTGTGGTAGATCATAGATCCGGAAATGCCAGAGGAGGGTCTGCTGCATAACGGAGTGCCTATCCCTGTTCCCCCTGCGGATGTGCTGCAACTTGGGGAGCAGAGGCAGGAGGAGGCCGGCGAGAAACTCTTTCTTGTCCTCTTCTTTGACAACAAGCGCACTTGGTGAGAGCAGTGCACATGAAACCTTTGCCCACAAGAATAGACGTTTCTGGAAAGAAACAGAAATGCCAAATCATGGATTTTTTTAAAAGTCTAATACACGCAGATGTGCTTTAACATGGAATACATTTACAACTGCATGTGACACTTTGAATGACTTGTAATCAGCAGTCAAATGTGTATCATACTAAAGTCGCTGACTGAAGTGCCCCACAAATATTGGTTAGTATTTTAACTGTGAGCTCCAAGCTTAATGCTTGAGTGTTACATGGTGAAAAGCAATTTAACAGAATGGCCAGCAGACGGGGCTGAAGCTCTTGTCAAAATGCCCTGCTGCAACCAGGTCAAAATGTCAATTTTTTTTGCCAGTGAATTTACAAGTTGGTGATGATGTTTAAGTACAAACTATGTACAGTATTTAGTGACCCTGGGATTCTTTAAGCCCTTTTTTCAACATCCTGGTCATGTTGAAAGACTGGAAATACCTGATGACCCCAGCTTACGTCACTTAAGTAAAAGTAGAAGTATGTTTACAAAATATAAAAGGAACATGAGAAGGAGGTGATGTTGCTGTGGTAGATTTAGTGTAAACTTGAATGTAAATGTAAATGTGAGTATTTTTAATAAAAGTGTTTGTTTTTGACATTCAGGATCAGGTGTCGTGTTAAATTAAAGTGCTTACTGTTTGTGTACATAAATAACCTAGTTATCAGGCTAAAATCCTGATGTCTTTCTCACATTTCTTAAATCCAGTAGATGTTGCAGTAAGCTGTGAGAATGTGAATAATCCTGTAAATGCCAAAATCAAATAATGATTGTAGTATTAATCTGCATGTTGGTGAAGTCACTCATGATGCTTTTTAACACAGCATCAGAAAATGAAATTGCCACGAATTCCACTAGAGTGATTGCTCTGTTCTTGGTGCTGCAGGCAGTGGTTACCACGGGAGAAGCTGCTGCCGCTGGGCATGGACGACACAGTGGACAAACTGCGTCTAATGGAGGGCCGGAAGACCAGCATTCGGAAGTCCGTGCAAGTGGCTTATGACCGAGCCATGATCCACCTCAGCCGAGTACGAGGGGACCATGGCTTCGTCGGTTCCAACTACATTTAAAGTCCACCTGTTACCAGCACATGTGGATACCTGTGCTTATCTCTACTACTCATATACCACTTACACAGAAAGCTGTGTCGCAAAAACACTCCCTCTACTGAACGTGTAGGGTACTGTTGGATGAAGTCACTAAGCGACACCCCAAATAGTGCGCTGCATGTCTTAGCAGGGCTACACCCGGGATCCAGCTAGTTTCTCAGATACACAGAGAAAGCTGTGAGTCTCTGTCACCCTCATTTCCTTCCTGTGTCTAGGAGTGGGAGCCATGAAACTGATGTTTATTTGGGTTTTTAAAATCCCATTTCAGGTTTGGGATGGGTTATAAGGATATGCTTTTAATGAACCCAAGCATGGGTGCGTGATTTTTAAACTAGTGTCACTTTAAATCTAGTGGGTTCAAGTCCTTCCAAAGGCTCTTTGTCAGATAAAGGTATTTGTTTTCTGACAATGATTCAGTTAATACGAATGAGTCAGTGAATCGGCTAGTGAGTGTGTACAAATGTATGAATGAATCACTGCCATTTTCTTACGATAGCTTTTTACTTTTTAACGTTTTACAAACCACTTCTTGTATATTGTAAAGACACTCGTGTATATAATACATTTTTTTGTCATACGGTATCTAATTTAATTTGAGTCTTGTTCATGTGAATTCAATCGCGAGGATGTATGAAGAAATTAGATCACTTCTGTACATATTTGTAAAAAAAAAAAAATTTCAAATCACTGACTTGCTGCAAAGTGTATTCTGCTTGTTTTCGATGTCGGACAGTGTGAGTACATGCGTACATATGTTAGGCATATACATGCAGTTTATGTATGATTCACAGCCAGATGTCTGTGGTTAAATATATATCATTTTTGATACACAGAAATGTAATTTATTTATGGACCGCAAAGAGAGAGAGATAATTAAATTATATATTGGTTGAAGAATCGAATCAGATATCTTATTTAAGATAAACTATTGAATATGGTTTTAAGACAAGATGGGCTTTGTAACTTTATGGGTTAGTTATTGTTAAGCTTTTAAGATGAAATGCTGTAGGGAGGATGTATTGTTCATAAACTGTTAGACAGTAAAATCATTTTTCTTCTGTTTTTGCACCATGGAGCACAGAGCCTTGTATTTATTGTAGAAACTTGTCTAGTACCTGTTTATAAGATGGAGCTGAGAAATTTTAAGCTTGTACAAACTGCAGATTTTACCTACTCGCCAAATAACCTGTCTCAAACAGTATTTTCTCATGTGGGGGAAATAAATGTTCTATTGAATCTCTTAATGCTGTTGCACTTCCTCTATCTCTTACAAAGAAACCATTCATTTTACTAGTAACTCACAAGTCTGTCTAAGCATCAAGTTTCATCCTCTTGCTTTGTAAAACGCCTAAGCTGTTAAACGAGTAGCAGTCAGCCTTTTCTTTTTAGCCCCAGAATTTGAGGCCAAAATCAGGGCCTAAGTATGACTAACGAGTGGGAGTCAAAGTGCATGGCTCTGCTTTCAGTACAACTTCCCCTGCCCCTTTTTCTCTGATTTAGTCATTGCCGATTCCCACCTGCTAGTTAGGTCTGATTCTGTCACATGATGCAGCCAACATTGGGAGGGCGGTGGCAAACACGTGTTTCCTCTGAGATACATGAAGTGTATGTCATTGGACACCTCAGCATGCTTGGACAATACTAACTGCTGGATGGGGGGTCATCCAATGAGAGTGTACTCACAGCGTTGATGGGGCCAGTGCTTAGACTGGCAGGTTTATTTTTTATTTATTTATTTTTTTAACTTCCAAGGTTTAGAATGAGCTAATGTGATAGAAGCACTTAAGACGAGCAACTACAAATGCACAAACTACTCTAACTCTCTACTAGTCCACAGTAAGAAATACACGGCTTATTACATGATACCCCACAATATGAGTATGTGCTATTTCAGACTAGATTTGTTACGGAATTTGATTCCTTGCTTGTCCCCCCAATATCCGTGCTGGCATTCTGTGCTGATATCGGCCTAAACACCAGTACTCACTGATTTAATATGTGCTATCTCTAATAAGGTGTATAAGTTGCATTTATGGGAGCCAAAATGAAACGGTATCAATGTAACCACACATTCTGTTTACGAAGGCAGCGGAGAATTCACTTCACGGTTGAAAGGCACTGGGCAGCAGTTAGGTGAAGTCACATAATTACTATGAGAACGCTTCTGTACTACTAAGAATATGAAGGGTGTGCCGTCTACAGATGGAGGAATGGATGATGGACGATTCTTTCTCCTGTGTGAAATTCCTGCAGTATTAACCCTGTGGTCCTGTGGTCACACTGGGGACATGGGCATGTTCTGTTCCTAGAAATGTCGTGTGTGGATGGAATATGGCAGTACTGCATGGCACATGCAGGGGTTGCTACGGGCATAACAGTGATGGCTATGCATTTCAGAAGACAAAAATGATTTGCATGGAAATACAAAATGAATGGAAACCTATAGAACTTTTGTTGAAAATTGCAAGTAGTAATTTAAAAATTCATGCTTGAGTAACTAGAAACAAAACTAGATAGATTAAACTAGATTAATAAAAACTAATGGAATTGCTTTGGGGTTTTTTTCTCTAAATGTCTGTGCAGTTCAGTCATTGAGATTTAACAAACACCTTGCAGGTGAGTCTGAAGTGAAATGGTGCACTGTAGAGAAACGTACACTGATAAGTAATGGAACCAAGGGTCCTCAAAATATCCTCCGTGTAAATAGGTCTATTTTAGGCCCCCCTAAAGTCTCTTAAAATAAACTTGCAATAGCTATAGTGTCACACAAATACAAATTCACTGGTAAATAATTTGATGTTGGGGCTTAAAAGGTGGTATCTCTGCTGCCTTAGTATTTTGAGATAACTGAAATTCTTTTAGTTAACAGAACAAAAATCTATTTTATATTCTGTCACTTATTGTCTTTTACCAAAATTGTTTTTACCCTTTTTTCCAGTGTGTAGGAGAATGTTACTGTGTTTTATCTGCTCTACCCTGGCAATGTCTGTCTTTAATGTTAATTAGAGCTGCAGCACTGGTCTGCCTCAAGGTGGTGCTGCAAAAAACTGATTTACCCACTTAAACACTGGCTGTACTGCAGCTCAGAGACAGTAAAGTGGAACCTTATAGTCATGCGTGAACACACCACAGCACAGCACACAGTGTGAACAATGTGAAATTTTTTTTCTCCGTATTTAACCCATTCACCAAGTGAAGCAGTGGGCAGCCACCAATGCAGCACCTGGGGAGCAGTGTGTGAGGACGGTACCTTACTTAAGGGTACCTCAGTGTGCCACTAGCAGTCCTGGGATTCAAACCCACAACCTTCCGATCACAGGAGCAACTCCCTAACCACCAGACCACCAGCTGCTCCTGTTTTGTTTTTTGGGGGGGGTTAATTAGGGTTTAGAGAGCAGAGTGAAATTTGCCCCATTTCTTGAATTAAAAACCCAAGAAGACAAACAGGACCTGCAGTAAACCATGCAGGAGAACACCTCTTATAAAATCCATCCACAATGTAAGCCATGTGGCTTAGCTAGTTAACTATTTAGCATGTAACTCTTTCGCAGAGAATTTGTTTATGCTGGTAATGGTGGTAGCGGTAAATTTGAAAAAATGGATTTGAGAAAAATATATTTTAAGTCGAAACCTAATCTCAAAACCAGCAACAAAAAATGTCTCGGGTGCCAGGAAACATATTCGTGATCATTGCTTCTAATGACTTTCTGTGATGTGGTTTGCAGAGGCAACGTCAGACAATGGATTCCGATCACCACCACTGTAAACAATTCTGACTTAGTCACTTTCTCTAGATGGGAGAGATTTACATCAGACCATTCTGAATGACTTTTAGGCCTTTACCAATTAATTATGCAGAAATGTTGAGAAGTGAGTGGAACTCTTTAGCTCAGGGGTCACCAACATGGTGCCCGCGGGCACGAGGGTGCCCCCAAGGACCACATGAGTAGCCCGCGTACCTGTTCCAAAAACTCACCAGTGAGCAGCGTCTAACATTTAATTTTATCCTGTTGCTATTCTTCTTTAATCACATTTGCATCTATATA
>JBBPCZ010000017.1:16700020-16714244 GCA_037974445.1 Brycinus macrolepidotus | reverse complement strand
CAGCCTCCGCCACTCTTGCAGCGGTACACGGCCTTCTTTGTCACACTGCGCCTGAAGAATCCTTTGGTGAACACAAGAGTGAAGTGTTAGCTTCTTTCAGAAACTGTCAAAATTTCTCCAAAAGCATCATAATCAATAATGTAACTGTGAAAATTTCTCCAAAAGCATCATAGTCGATAATAGAGCAAGTAGCACTCTTTACTGAAGGAATGATCTGTACATTATTTTATTGAAAAAGTCCATTTTTTTTATACCATGTGGATATTTACTTAGCATTTAGGGGTACATATCATTTGTCACGTTATAAAATGGTATTTGAATTGTAATGTTTCTTTTCAATTAACAAATAGATATTTGGATTAAAAAAGCTATTAACTAATACTTAGGGTGGATATACTGCAACTAGAGGTCTGCTACCCGACCAAAATATCAGGTTTTGGGCTTGATTCGGACTGATTTTTACATGCACAGGTCGGGCTCAGGTTTGTTTTTGGAGTGGTTTTTCAACGTAGTAGACTTTGTGCACTCTTGTGCATTCTCTCTCTCCCGCACACTCACTCTCTCTCTCTTTCTTACACACCCTTCCACTCTCTTTTTTCTCATAATGATTTCTTCCCTTGTTTGTTAATTTCACCCCATGCAGTGAGAGGATCTTTAATACAACAAGACTAACAGGTGGTTAGTGGATGCTGTTCTCTTCCAGGTACCATCTGTGATTTGGTTGTAGGCATGAGCATCATGTATATGTAAGATAGCGTCTGTGACTGTGATATTGTCCGTGGTAATACATAACGTTGAGTGTTCTATTGCTTTTAAACTAAGGCTGAATGATAATTTCTTAAATATTTAAATTGCAAATGTAATTATATCAAATATTATAAGACATTGTCTTAACATTTTAAGTGGTCACATTTAACCTAATAACACACAGCTCATGAACTTGCAGCCTGGCGCACTGCATTCAGACCTCAAATCTGAAAAATGTTATCAAATTCAACGAGTAGAATGACTTTCAGATTCTGTGGGCAACTGTAAATATCCCCTACAGCTGTGAACATCAGTCGGTCACCTTTGCAGCCTTCGCAGGTGAGAGCGTTGTAATGATATCCCGAAGCTCGGTCTCCACACACCACACACAGCTCATCCTGGCCTTTCACCCTCGCTCCAGGGCCCAGACGGGGCCTCTTCATGAGGGGTGTTCCGACCACACCACTTCTAACCTGCCCATGGAATTCCATGTCAGCTTCAAAGGGGGGCTCCTGGCACTGAGGGCTGTAGGGGTAGGGGGCATTACATGGCTGAGTGCTTGGTGGTCCGTACATAGAGAGCTGGACGTTGGCTGGGTTGTAGTGCTGCTGGCCGTAGGGAAAGCCCTGCAGATCAGGGTCCTGATACGGATATCCCAGCGGATCAACCAGCACATCTGCACAAAGAACAATCAAACTGCAAATTAGAGATTACATTCAATCATGATTCTTTAGGAGATTATTCAGTTCAAATTGCATTCAGCACAACTACTGTGACAATTTTACCTTGGACAAAAACAAGGACAAATAATTTATTGAAGTTTGCATTCATTCATTGTAAAGTTAACATTCCAAAATCAATGTGATTGGAGTCTTCCCCATGAATGTGATCCACATCTACAGACTTGCGTGATTCATGAATTATTTAATGACTTTTATGAGGCCACTGGGATGTAATAAAAAAAAAATCAGAACAAGACCTTGTGAACCACTGAATGATTTCTGGAAACAGGATGCAGCTGAAGAGCTTTGTGTTGTTTATGATATTAGTTTCCTTTTTTTGGCCTTCGATCTTTTATGACCATGTGGAATCAAGACAGACTGAAACTTCAGGCCTGTGAGAATGGGTTTGGGATTAGCGAAACATTTTGCAAGTCACCCCACAGAGGGAACACATGTTACTACTGGCAACGCTTCTGAAACACATCTGTGCAGCAAGACATCGTTCTAATTCCATCACACACCTACACCCTCATGAATGTAATCTGTATACTGACAGAAAATGTGGATAAGTGGATTCAGTCACTGTAAAAAAAAAAAAAAAAAAGTACTTAATTTCATCAGGAGATCATAGGTAGCTGGATCTGTCTACTGTCAGTTACCATATAATTCATAATTCATAGTTACTGAATGGTTTATAGTACCACGGACTGAAAAGTACACATTCAGATATGAACTGAATAATAAACCATGACTTTAAAGGATAACATTTCAGCATTCCCCTTATGCATGTACATGATGGCATTTACTTTGTTTTACTGGTTTCTATGCCCTCCATGTCTGTAACTGCATCTAATTCATATCTCCCAGCTCTCCTCCCATTCACTTCTCTCCCAGATGTTTTCTGTCCCGTTCAGGCTCGGATATGTTGTGTGACATGGCTGAGCTTGTATCTGTTTGTAAACCACTGAGAGTTCTCTATAAACAGCCATGTTGGTGAACAGCGTTGCTCACGTAATGTCCAGTTCACCGTACTCCACCCTCAGCAGCCACAGTTGCAATGTGAACTGAACTGAAGGAAAAAGAGCAGTGGGTTTGTTCCAGGGTCATGTGAGACAGTGTCACCTTATATAGTGTGGGCCCACATACTTTAGGGTGTAAGAGTTTAAGAACCACATTGATGTTGACATATCTGGAGGTAATCTGCATGTGTAGGCTGTTTTAATAACAACGGCTGACTCATTTAAAAATGTTCACTGCCCACTACGTTTATTTGTTGTTTCAAACTTAGTCAAAACTAGTTAGGTTTTGACTTAACATTAGATGAATATTAATCCCACCTCCCCTGTTTCACCATTGACCGAGACCTTCCTTTGCCTAGAATGCAGAAATAAATATTCTACTCTTTTATGTTGAGCTCCAGCAGTTATCTGCAAAACTTGATCCAGATAATTGTCTTCAGAAGTGCCTGATCAGATGGATCAGGTGTGTTTGGATTGGTGGGGAAGCCTGAAGGAAGGTTAGTAGAACCAGTGTAAACGTACAATTGTCATTATAAACAATAACCCATACCCCACACAC
The DNA here is from genome assembly GCA_037974445.1 of Brycinus macrolepidotus. NCBI lineage: Eukaryota > Metazoa > Chordata > Actinopteri > Characiformes > Alestidae > Brycinus > Brycinus macrolepidotus. The sequence goes on along the minus strand of JBBPCZ010000017.1, from coordinate 16,711,197 downwards.
CACCGAATGTTTCACATTAACTCACAATACCCCACATTCCATAGACCACTGGAGGTGAAATCTGTCTATCATTTATAACAAGGGTTTCCAACCTTCTGCAACCCGCACGACTGACCAAAAAACTTCCACAGCCCACAAGATTTGACTCACTTATTATGCACAGTGTGAACAAATATAACACAATAGTTCATTAAGCCCATCATATTTTGCTTGACTGTATAGTCATGCATTATAAAGTTTTACCTAGCCATTTATTCATGATGAATAAATTCCATGCAATCAAAAAGTGAATGGACTTGCATCGAAAATATCACGAGCTAGCCACGTCAATTACATTGCATTTGTCAGAGCAATCAACAAACTAGACCTAAATATGTTTTATTTTTGAAAATAAGTTTCAGAACAATATTTGTCACAGTTAAAATGATGTTTAGCTAAATATCTAGATGCTACTTGGATTACTAGTATGGTCCACTGGGGGGCCATGGCCCCCAGGTTGAAAACTCCTGATCTATAAGGTGGTACTGCATCAGGGGTTCAGCTGCACTGCAGTAGTGTTCACAGTGTGACGTGTCTAGTAGCATAAGGTTAAGCAGTATGAAGAGGTCAGCAGTATGAGGTGTATACTGGTATAAGGTTGAACGGTACAAAGAGTTCAACAGGATTATGTTCAGCTATATGCAGTTAATTCGTATTAAGTTTAGATGTATGAGGAGTTCAGCAGTACTATGTTCGGCAGGATGAAGAGTTCAGTAGTATTAAGCTTAGCAGTATGAAGAGGTCAGCAGTATAAAGAATCTAGCGGCATCAGTACTACAAAGAGGATAGCAGTATGAAGAGTTTAACAGCATTATGCTCAGCTATACGAAGAGCTCAGCAGTATTAAGTTTAGCAGCATGAGGAGTTTTGCAGTAGGAAGGGTTCAGTAGTATGAAGAGCTCAGCAGTACTCCAGAAGAGTTTAGTCGTATGAAGAGGTCAGCAGTATGAAAAGCTCAGTACTATAAAGAGTACTATAATGTGAACAGTTCAGAAGCTTTAGCAGTGTTAAATATGAAGTGTTTAGCTGTACAAGGAACTCAGCAGTAAGGAGAGTTCAGTAGTATTAACTTCAGCATTATGAAGTGTTCAGCAGCATAAAGACTCCAGCTGGATGCAGAGTTCAGGAGTATAAAGAGTTCAGCAGTGTTCAATTCAGAGGTTTAGCAGTACAAGTAATTTTGTCAGTTTGAAAAGAACAGCAGTAAGAAGAATCTCACCGTAATACTGGAGGGGCTCTGCAATGCTGTATGCATCCACTCCGGGCAGGTAGCCTCCGGCAGCCATGCCCATCTCAGGGTCCGTCCACTCCCTCATCTGCACGGCTGATTTCACCCACACACTCCACAGAGATTCCCGCGTCTGTCACAGACCACAACACGGTTCATGAAGGGAAAAAAAATCTAGTGCATGTCTAAACATCTTTTGGTTAGATGTGTATTATGTGTATGGAAATAAACATATTTCTGACTGATTGTTATTCTGATTCAATAAACACTAATTCATTCATTAAATTTCTTTACTGTCTGACTCAAGACCACAGCAGGTCTTCTTGCCTTGGAGCTGGAGGGACTATTTTTAGAGAGCTGTAATTTTGATGGTTAACCCAGAGCATGGTGAAGTCTGAGGAGGGTCAGAGTGTGTGGGCCTCTGGGGCTGTGTGTTGAGACATGGGACCGGGAGTGTGAGAAGGAGATGTAGATGAGATCCAGGCGTCCCAACAGCTGCTCTGGCAGAGGTTTCAGAGAGAGGAGCTTGAAGCACAGACAAGTCCCTGGTGGACTCCACAGGTTTGGCCTGAAAATGGGAGGTCCCAGTAGAGTCCAGCAGCTGGAGGCCTTTATGACCCACCTGAGTGTGCAGCTTTAGAATCTATAGGAGCATCATCACTGCACCAGAGGGAGGTCTGATGTTTAAAAGAACATGGAGAGCCGAATCTGGATTAGAACTTGGAGATAATACTTTCAGCACTATATTCCCCAGCTTCCTCAATGACATCACTTTATTTTCTCTGATCTCCTTCTTTATCCCTCCAAGTTGCATTTATCACATGACTGAAAAATGGTGTAATTCACTGTGAATTATTTCTCACCAGCAGCTCAAGGCAAGCAGAGAAATTATGCTGGAAGTGCAGATTCTCAACTTCCATTCATTCTGTTCCAGTCATCATTTGTATTTTCAGAAGAGGAGAAGAAATATTTGACAAAAAGTTATTGTTGCACATATGCAGCAATCAGCCATGATATTAAAACCATCTAATATTCTAATATTGTATAGGTCCCCCTCATGCCACCAGAACAGCTCTGACCCATCGATCCATGGACTCCACAAGACTTCTCAAGGTGTGCTGTGATATCTGGCACCAGTTTCTGCAGTGTGGAAGGGCACATAATCCTGCCACCATTTGGGAATTCTGGGGGTGTACTTGGTCTGCAACAATGTTCAGGTGGTACATGTTAAATATCCAGAGGACCCAAGGTTTCCCAGCAGAACACTGCCCAGTGCATCACACTGCCTCTGCTGGGCTTGCCTTCTTCTCATAGTTCATCCTGGTGCCATCTCATCTCCAGGAAAGCAACACACATGCAGAGATGCCCACATAATGTAAAAAAAAAGTTGATTCGTCAGACCTGGCCACATTCTTCCATTGCTTCCAGTCCTGAAGCTCACATGCCCATTGAGTACACTTTCAGCAGTGTATAGGAGCCAGAAAGGGTACTACGCAGCAACCTGTGTTGCACTGTATGTTCTGACACCTTTCCATCATAGCCAGCACTTTTTCAGCATGTTATGGCTGATCAGGGTAGTCACTTAGACTTATGAGAATTATGCTAGTAGTGCTCGAATCATGGGTTTGATTTCAAGGAAGTACACATTTCAACTTTCTTGTACCGTAAATTGCTTTGGAACAAAGACTCGACTAAACAGATATGCATGTAGGAATCGGAACTACATGCCACAGTAAATAATAAGGATCATCCACAAGAAAGACACTGTTTGGTCTACCTAAAATTGCTACATTGATACCTTGTAGTACCTGTTTTTCTTTCTTTGCCTTTGCCCTTTCTATCTTCCTATGCAGCACATTGGGATTATACTGGGCGTCCCGAAGGGATGGACAGAGTGACAGGCCTCTCATCTCTGATGCTCCGCTCACTGTTTGCTCTTGTTCTGTTTGCAACGGCTCTGTTTGTGCTGCAGTTAATATTTGACACTGGGAAAATTTAGGATTTTAGGAGCCTCTACTCCCCCCTCTTATACATACACACACACACACACACAGTCGTCCTAGCTGAAGATAGAGAGGGAAAAGCCAACCCATGCAGTTCAGATTTACGCCATTGAACACGCAAATCAAAAAATCTGCTAGTCATCCACCCAAATCCAGTGGTTCCCAGTAGTGGCCCTGTGGAAAATACCCCTGACCTGATCCTACTAATCAGATAATTAGTCCTTCCTGAATTGCAGTAAGTGTGTTTGAGCAAAGAAAATGTCAAAAAAGCTTAACGTAGCTTAATGTACTAAAGCAATTACATAAGGATAATACATCTCTCTCACACATCCCATTTTCTTTCCCCCAATTTCACGTCCAATTCACACCTGTTCATACAAATTTTGTTATGTCCAATTCATGACCAGTTCATGCCGCTGCTACAACTCAACACTTGAAGGAGAACCTTAACTTCTAATTCTGTTACTTGAGCTAAGAGACGTCTATGTTGGCTAGCATCACGATGAGTGATGGGGAGACAGAGGGCCTTCCTACTCACCCAAAGAGCGTGAGGCAAGTCATTGATGGCTGTGGCATTGCTGGGAGTCTCCCAACGATAGGGCCAACACTTTTGTTTCACTGCTTAGGAACCCCATTTCTTTCACTCTTTGCCAGTCATACACACCACCACTGCCGAAAGGATGAACCCAGAGAGATTTGGTGTTCTCGGCTCATTGCTTTAATAAGTTGTTTCCTTATAATATGAGTACTTGAGAAAAAGAAATAACTTAAAACTCGCTTTCCCTTCTCCTACTTTTAGATTATGCTGTTGTCCTTTTGGCACTAGACAGTGTTCATGACAAGTAGAATGTGAGAACTGTTTTGTTGTTTCAGTTCATTAAGCCACATTAATGCTTTTTACATTACAGTTTTAAGAATGTTTCTTCAAGACTACTAACGTGAATAATTTACCATTTAATGTTAACAGCTACCTAGTTGATGTGTTCTTGACTTGTGTGGAGTGCAGTTTTGATGGAAGCATTATTAACACTTCTGTGTCCTCCGAGAAGGAGGGAGTAAGGGTTTTAGATGGTTGTTTTTTTTTTCTTTTTTTTGTTATTTCTTTTGTTATCTATCAAAAATGGCTGTGGGTCATTTCCTCAAGAATCCGAAAGAATCAAAACAGGACCTCTGCCTGGCTGCCTCACACAGTTTCGCCCTGGACAGGGTGAGAAAGAGCAGGACTGTTGAACTCCCAGCGAGAGTGAAGGGGGTTAAAGAGTTTGAACGTTCATTCATTTTTCTTTCATGTGGAACTTTCAGAAGGATATAAATAGCATCCTGTATCTGTGATATAGCTTGCTTATTCCTAGGATAGCGGTTAGTGGGGGGTCCTATGTTGCAAGGCCCTTTGGGAGTGGGAGTTGTGTCAGAGGAGAGACAGTGGAAAGAGATTCGTCATCAAAAACTTTCCAAACTGTTTTTGTTGTGTTGCATCAGGTCATGCTGCGCAAAACAAAGAACTTTCAGTAACCCTCAGACCTTCCTTTCACCACAACTATCCAATCGTAGTTGTCTATACATTCATTGACCAATATATCCATCAATCCATTGCATTCTTTTTTTGGTGGTTTATGCATTGTTTGCAGTAGTCTGGCTCAGACAGTGCGGTGTTTACGGATTCTAACAGGAAGCAGACTCTTAGATTAGAGTGGCCTTGAGGCAGGGATGGTGGGGGGAGAGAGTAAAGTCCAGGGTTGAAATGCTTTGAATGGAGAGATAATCTGGCATGGGCAAGTCACCACTGAACGGGCCAGCACTGCATAAACCTACATACCACCAGAGGTGGCTAGAGTAGACTTAACACAAATAAAAATATTGTTAAGTAATTAAATAGAAGATGAAGTCGTTTTGGAAGACATTAAATAAAGTGCCAGGTTCAAAATTTCCTCTTGCGCTGATCTCTCTATAGAACAGCAGAGAAACTTCTTAGTACATCCACCACATATCAGCACTGAAACTGAGGTTTGTTAGGAGCTATTCGTCTCCTTTTGGGATCATTTTCTCCTAATGCTAAACGCTAAAGCTCCAGTGAGAGATGTGAGCAAAAGACCAAATCAGAACAGTGAAATTATGCCCAGATAAAAGTAATTAGGACTAAAGTGTAACTGAGTAAAAAAGTACGAAGTACATTTCTTCACGAACATACATGAGTAAAATTACATTTATGAACATTTAGAAGTACAAATCTTGTACTTGTACAAAAATTGTACTTTAAGAACATGTAATAGTTACCGATAGTTAATCACCTCTGCCTGCCCAAGAAAATGACACTGCAGTAAAAAAAATGAGGTGTTGTAACAGATACTTGACAGTAATTGGTTCATTGGAACATAAACTCGCCATATCTTTTCTCAATCCCAGCTTGACCTTCCACCCTACTGACGGCCTCCATTCATTTTAATCTCACAAATCTGTCATGTGTATCTTTCAAGCTTCATGTACAGTGTGGTCCATCAAAAAAACAGTGATTAGCTAAATTAAAATAAAAAATGAAAGGAAATGTTCACCCATACTAAAATGTAATATGTTGAAAATATAATGCATGTAGTCTATTTTAGTATTTCAATATGTTAACAATGTATGACAAGATTTTTTTTTCATCAAGCACATAAAAGCTCCAAACGTGTATCATTGTTTTTTGTAAGAAATTTATAGTAGTTGAAATAGTATTCAAATGTGAACTTCACACTAAAACCTCTTTCACACCACCATAGCTGCTTCATTGCAAGCAATCTGCTGCTCAGTAGAAAAAATGAGCTTAAGATGAAGACCAAATTCAAGCTGCTTCTAGAACACACACTTTGTCGTCAACTCCTTGAAGTAGATGAAGTGTTCAAGTCCAATACAGCAAACACAGCTAGACATGTGATATGATAGCACTCTTTAAAAACATCCGCACCAAGACCCTACACTACCTCCTGACCTCAGCTCTTTAAATGCATGCTATTAATATGTACGCTTCTGTTTAACATCAAAATGGCATGAATAATAATCCACTCGTCCTGTAAAGAAAGAGAACAGTAATAGTCTCTATGTAAATGAAAGCAGGAGAGATTTTATGCGGACTCACCAACTCGGATGTTCTCTGTGTAGGCTCTCCCAATATCCTCTTGATTTGACTCCCCTTACATTTGTAACGTTGACAGAGGTCCAGCCTCTGACATCCAACACTTGCCAAACACACACACACACACAGAACAAACAGTGCTTTCTCCCCAACACAAACCGTTAACTCAAACACATACCAGTACATGCATCTGTGGTCTCATGCACGTAACATTAAGAGCCCGATTCATGGAGATGGATTAAACCTAGTCTTGGACTAAGATATAATGTCAATGTTGATTCACCACTGGAAGCTTAGCATGTTTAGTGTAAGCCTAGGCTTAGGCTTAATCTGGGTCTGGGAAAAATATGACTTGGGTTGAACAACAAGAATATATTTAGGCCACTGTCAATTTAAGTATATATAAAACAATATTTGGAGACTGTGTAGTACAAATCTAAATACAACTACTACAAATCTAAAAAGTACACTGTATGTCCAAACATTTGTAGACCCAGGCCAATCCAATGTTTTTTCAAGAATTTTGTATCCCCTGGTTGTAGTAACAGCCTCTATTCTTCTGGGAAGGCTTAAAACTAGTTGTTGGAACATTGCTGTTAGGATTTGATTGCATTCAGCCATGAGAGCATGAGTGAGGTTGGGTACTGATGTTGAGTGATTAGTTCTTGATCGCAAACTCCACTCCAGCTCATCACCCAGGTAGAGCTCCATCATTCCAGAGAATGCAGTTCCACTGCTCCACAGCCCAGTGATTAAAGGGATTTACCCAGAGTACTTTGCTGCTTACATCAGTCTTTTCTTTGTCTTATCAGAAATAAATCATCTTTTTATTTGGAGATTACTGAAGTCTGTTTTTGTTTCTCCTAACCCTTGTTGGCTGCTGGTGGCCTGGTGGTTAGGGAGTTGCCTCTGCAGTCAGGAGGTCATGGGTCGAATGCCAGGACTACTAGTGGCACCACTGAGGTACCCTTGAACAAGGCACCATCCCCACACACTGCTCCCCGGGTGCCCGTGTTGGTGGCTGCCCACTGCTTCACTTGGTGAATGGGTTAAATACAGAGAAAGAACTTCACACTGTTCACACTGTGTGCTGTGCTGTGTTCACGTGTGACTATAAGGGGCTACTTTACTTTACTTCTCAGTTGTCTTCTCTCTAATAACCTTGTGGATCTCAAAATTCTCAAACTTTGATAGCTGAGACTTGAATTTGACCCCTAAGACAAATTTCAGATATTGTACAGGCTCAACCAAGATTTCTTTTGGATCTTAAGGTTATCTCAAGTCATGATTTCTTGAGACAAATAAAGTTCAGAGCATTGAGAGAAAAGAAAGAGCATTTTAAGATCTTAAACTGGGATCAGGGTGAGACTGGAGGAAGACTCTTTCTGAATTGTGGAGCTGAATTGTGTGAGAAAATGGTCAAAATCTCATATTGATGTTACACTGAGCTCAGTTATGTCTAGGAGAAATAGACTGGACAAAGAAGAATTTTGAATTTTCCTTTCCTTTCCTTTCCTTTCCCCCTCTAGTAAAGCACTGGTCATGGTGACCTCAGGCTTGTGTCGGACTGCTCAGAAGCATCATGTTCTATTGGCAATTTCTTCTGTGGAGATTATGCAGGCTGTGTCACCAACAAGTGCACCTCAAACTGATTGGAAGGGTTGTCTGGATACTTTTTGGACAGAGATACACTTTCAAAAAGGGTACAGGTTACTTTCTTTTGTTTCAGTGACAAATTTTATTGCATATTCATAACTCTCTGAAGAAGGCCCCTCAAAGTGGCACACACGGGTACAACCACTCACCAGAAAGCGTTCTTTGAAGCGGTGCCGTTGGAGAGCCATTTTTGATTCCCTAAAATGGGTGTTTTTTTGAAGAACCATTGTTGTAAATGAGGTGCGTGAAGGTCAAGAACCTTTCTGAAGTTAAAAGAATCCTCACAAATTGTAAAGATTCTACACAAATTAAGTTTTTCCTCGAATTCTATGTCAGCTGAGAACCATTTAGGAACATTTACTTTAATTATTTTATAATGAATTTTAATTAATTAAATTCATAATTAATTAAAGTGTCCATTTGTCATACGTAAACACATCACAGCACACAGTGTGAACAGCACAAAATTCTTTCTCTGTATTTAACCCATTCACCAAGTGAAGCGGCGAGCAGCCAGGAACTCAGAGCCCGGGGAGCAGTGTGTGAGGACAGTACCGTGCTCAAAGGAACCTCAGTGGTGCCACTAGCAGTTCTGGGATTCAAACCCATGGCCTTCTGATCGCAGGAGCAACTCCCTAACCGCTAGGCCACCAGGAATCATCCACTGACTTCACGTTTCCCTTTACCACAAATGTAGTCTATCAGCCAAGATATGATTCGCATCCAAAGTCTGCCTCTGCATGTAATGGAATGTAATGGAAGTCACCCGAGTTTGAGCCTCATGATTTCTAATGTAATACTAAAGCAGTTAATTTAGGAGTGTAAGTGTGAAAGAGAATCAGAAAGTGAGAGAACATGTCGTATTAGGATTAATACAGAGCCTTCGTTTTCTTGAGAAAGTGAAAGAGAAGGCTTCAGCGTGTGAATGAGTGGGGCTCATTAGGACATTCCCAGCAGAGCAGTATTTATAAACAGCGCCCGTTAGACCTCTGATGGATGAGCGGTCACTATCTCTCCACTCTTCCTGTGGCCTCGCTCACTCCATCCTGGGTTTCACAATCACCGTGACACACTCCCCCACTCGCTCACTGTCACTGCAGAATTCAGCCCCACACAAGCGCGCACACACACACACACTGATAATACTAGTGTTCTGACCCTCTTCCTCCTTGGGTGGGCTCTAGCTAGGGGGCAAGGGGGACGTTCTCAGGGTCACAAAGTCCACCCTGATTCTCCTAACTCAGGGGACACTAATGACAGGGACCCTGCTAATGAGGGAAAACAACACAAGCGCGTCTTCCAGGAACAACAGACAGGCAGGCGACCATGACAGGAATCATGGGGGAGCAGGAGCTGGAGGACTTCCGCGAAAAAACATTTCTTCACTGCCGACAACTGAGGAGGTCCCAGAGCGAAGTTTACTACACACAGCTCAGCCTGTGTCAAAACACCAACAAATTAGGCTGCAGTCATTTATTTTTTGGCATCCACGTCAAATGGAAATCCTGTGAATCTGCTGTGTCAGATTAAGCAACACTAACAGCAGAATCAACCAAATCCCAATTTGATTTCCAACTGGTGGAACCAGTTTTTGGGTAAAAATGTCTCTCTAGGCCTTCTGGAAGTCCAAGACACGTCACTGACCACCAATAGGAGTGGCAGCCTAACCAAAAGGCTGCGAGATGGGAAACAGCAGCAGTGCTGGGACACTTCACTAAAGAGGTCTTTCTACAAATATATACAAGGTCAAATATGTGATAGTATGTGTTACAATCTTTAAATATAAGATGTTTCGATGTCTGTGTTCAATCTAGAACAGCCAAAAAATGTTCATTTGTATTGCTGTTAGCTCAGCACTAACATGCAACTACAATTCCGTAGGAGTGCTTGCAAAAAATTTTGGAATATTTAATGAAATTTATGGCCCTAACTCCAATAGTCACAATTTGTCACTGATGCAAGGCTATACTGTTGGAATCAATAGTAGTTAGTCAAGTGTGTCATTGTGGTGTTTTTTTTTTTTTTTTTAAATAAAGGCACAACTCCCTGAATGTTTGGCTTATTTTGTTTTTAGTGAAACAGAATGAAATGAAACAGCCTTCACTGACATCTCAGAGTAGCAAAATCAATTCAAATTAAATCTATAAAAATAAAGAAATTAAGATTCAAAAGTCCTAGTGATGTTGTCAAAAAAGACACCAAAAAGAGATGATTTCAAGTGAAAGGCCAAAATTCAAGTCTTCAAATCCTGGATAAAAACAGTCACTGTGCAAAAAAAGTATTTCTATCATTTGAACATACAAGTTGTCCTTTACATTGTGTGAAATGTTCACAATGAATAAGCCAATGAAGTTATTTACTAAATAAAACTTTAACAAACATTAGAAGTAAATCATGTTTTGCCTTCTTCTGTAAATTTACAATTTTAGAGATACATTTTTTGGACAGTGATGATATAACAGACATGCATTATACAAAGTCCAAATATAAAGTAAACTATGGAAGTAAATCCTGGCAGAACACTGTGTATGATCATTAGTGTGCACGTAAAGGCACCATTCTTTTATAGACATATTGCCCTGTTGTTAACATTGACGAATAATGTGCAAACTGCTAAACACCACAAGACACCCTACAAAGGTTTTGTGTTTAAGATGAGTCCCTTTGGCTTTGAAATATAAAAACCATTTCAAACATGGTCAATATATCCCATAATTACACAATAAAAAGTACAATCTAAGATTGTATCTGGTACAAAAGCCACCAATATAAAACTACTGTAAATAAAAACAGAAAAAAGAAAAGGAAAAAGTAAAGGGCTCTGGAGAGTCATTTATGCTGAAGTGTAGGGAATGTATCTGTCGAGCTTCCCGAGTGCACCAATGTCTCTGCACGACTGGTGAAGAGGTAGCAGGTTCAGTTATGCAGTAGAGGTGTGGTCTCACCCACTTTACCATAGACATCCAGTGGAGCCTTGCGGTAAATCAAAAACTGCACAGATATCTGAGGAGAGGAAGTCAGGGGTAATAATGATTGTTTGAAATGAGCAACTGTGAGCAGTCTCTTTCTCTCTCTCTCTCTCTCTCTCTCTCTCTCTCTCCCACACACACACACACACACACACACACACACACACACACAC